>JBCJKH010059360.1:0-60199 GCA_039877255.1 Loriculus beryllinus | reverse complement strand
CCCGGCGTCTGCGTGGCCATGGCGGGGCCGCCGCGGCCGCCGCCGCCGCCGGTGGGCGCCGCGCGCGTGGGGCTGATGCTGCGCGAGGCCGGCGCCGCGCGTGGGAGACCCCCGCCCGGGGCGCTGGCGCCGCCGCTCCTCGTGGGGCTGCCATGTTGCTGCTGCTGCTGCTGCTGCTTGAGCTGGAAGGGCACCGTGGCCCGCATGGGCTGGAGGCGACTGCTCGCTCCGGCTCCGCCGCCCGCCGCCGCCGCGCCACCTCCCGCCAGGGAGGTGGCCGGGGTAGGGGAGCCGTTGCGCCTCACGCGCTGGTGGGACATCGTCCGCCGGGAGCCGGGGCTCGCGGAAGACGGTCGCCGGCGGGGAAGGCGGGGAACGGGAACGGCGCCGGGCGCAGGCAGCTCCTCGCGGGGGTCCAACGCCTCAGGTGGTGCCGATCGCGGCCCCGACTCGACCTCGCTGCCGCCCCCCGGCCCGGGACGAGCCGCGCTGCCTCCGAAGCCTCCGCTCGCCTCATCAACAATAGTGCCCCTGCCGCCCCGCCCCGCCCCCTGCGCCCTCCCATTGGGCGCGCCGCCTCTCAGCTCGCGCAGCTACGGAGCGCCCATTGGCTGCGGAGCGCGCTCCTGAGTGGCCGAGCCCGCGCCGGGAAGGAAGGGGAGGGGGCAGCGCTTAAAGCCGCACGGGCGCGCGCGGCTGTCCGCTGCCTGAGGGAGCGCGCGCCAGGCCCGGCCAGGGCGCAGACCCGGAGCGGGGGGCACCCGGCTGAGAGGTCCCGTGTGTGCCCCCCGCCACGGGGACAACAGCGGGGCCGCGGTCCTGACCCCGGGCTGGCACCGGCCGTGATGGAGGGGCAGCAGCGCCGGGCAGGGGGCAGGTGTCTGCCGTGTCTCAGGGCCCGTCCCGGGGCTGCGTTAGAGTAGGGCTGCTCGATCGTTGTTACCGCTGAACGCGCGGCAGGAGAGGACGAGGGCTCAGCGGCGGCTCGTCCAATCGCTTTGCCACCAGCTTAGCGTGACTGATGATGGCACCGGATACACGGGTAATATCCAGGCAGACTTCTCCCCTCAGTTGCTGTGTTTACTCTTTCGCTGTTAGATTAGTCGCGTCTTCACCGCAATCTCTTTAGAACACTTGCTAACTGTGACATCCTCTTAACCTGATTTATACCCTAGGGAAGGGAATGCACGCGTGAAGCAGGCTTGAGTTCATGTGTTTGGGTTATTTAGATGCAAGGTAGATACACTTTATCACCCCCAAGACACGAAGGGATCCATAAATCCTCTCTCTATATTGCAAGTGCCTGTTCTGAGGTACCAAACTTACATTCTTTTTCAATACTGCTCTACGATTTGCGTGTTGCAATTGAATACCATTGCTATGATAAAACAAATTACATAGTGTTCTTTCTTCAGCTTGGTTACACTTGAGGTTGTTTTTTTTGCTCCTCTGTTCTCCTTTGCTGTTTCTGATTGAAGTCTGCTTCTCTTCATAAGCCCCAACTTCCCCTTTGAAGAGCTCCAGCCTGGTGGCCCTCAAGTTTAACAAGCCTGAAAAGCAAGACTCTGTATGTGCCCTTTTTGAAGGATGCCTGCACAGGGGCCTGCTGCAGGCTTTGAAGGTTAAAGCTCTTGTCAGAATCAAGAGCCTTTTGTGAGAAACCAGACTGGTAAAAAAGAGCAGAATGGATGCATTTTATGCTTGCCCACAGGTACTCTAAACAGTAGTATTAGGGCCTGTAGCATAGTGGGACGGTCAACCACAACTGGCTACAAGAGGCCGTGCCCAGACTTGAGAATGACCTTGGGCTACCCCTGAAAGTGGGGGTGTCAAGGGAAGGCACCAGAAGTCTGGCCGATCACTGCTGTAGCCCTTTCCTAAGTGTGCAATTTACTTAAGTTCCCTTATAAATTACACACATAGCACCACATCACAGTCCTTTCCTTGTAGCCATCACAAGCGCTGGTGGTACAATGTGCCAAAGCACCAAATCCCAGGTGGCCCACTTGATTAATGAAATACCTGGGAGAGTGCTCTGCTCACCAGGAATGGCTGAGAGGCAGAAAACAGCATGTGCTACATGGTGTCAGCAGTGGAGGCGAAGGAATTTGGTCATTCCCTCTCTACCAATTAGCTTTCCTAGGTGGAGTGGGGTGTTGGAGAATGCATAGGCTGGTATAGGATTGAGGTAAGCCCTCTATCAAGTGACCTGGGACAGTCTGCTTCTTAGGAATTGGATGGGTATCAGTCAGCAGGTGGTGAGCAAGCTTGTGCGTAATTGTAGTAGTTATTGATATCGTTATTACTATTTTCCCCTTCCTTTTACATCCTATTAAACTGCCTTGGTCCCAAGCCACAGATTTTACTTTTACCCCTTTCTGATTGTCTCCCCACCCCCCTGTGGAGGGGTGACTGAACTAGCTGCTGTGTGCTGCTCAGCTGCCTGCTGGGTTACACCATGACAGCAGCCCAGGGCTGCACACAGTTATCCCACAGCAGGCTAACCTATGCAGCATTGCTGCAGTTCCCAGTGGAGAGCAGAAGATGCAATCCTCTCTGCAGTTCTTCCTGCTGTGACAGCACCACTGCCAGTGCCAGTGCAGTTGCTCAGCAGGCTTTCATCCCTTGGACAGTTTATCCTCCCCAGAAATACTGTGGTTGTTTGGAAGCAGTGTGCCATAAATACATGTTTATGGCATTAAATATTCCAAAAGCATTCTGATTCCCGTTACTGTTTTGAAGAGGCCAAAAATTAAAGGTATTGATTCAGGTTTATCTGCATGATGCATGTTATGGAGCCAAGTCACGACTTTGAATGCAGAAGATATCTGTGACAATTATAGTACTTCCCACATTATTGTCACACTGCAAAAGTGGCACTGCTCCACACAGTTGTTATGACAATAAAAAGCAAAGCATTTATGTATACTGCTCTAGACATGAAAGTTCAACATGTAAAGTCATGTACTCAGACCTGATGTACTTCATACATTAATTTGTTTAAACTGTTACAAATGTGTTACAACATGATCTTACTCCTACACCTTACAGAAAGAATGGAAACAACCAAAGAAGGATTGTGAGTTACTTGAAAACAGTTTTGCAACTTTTTACTTTAAAAAAACCCAACCCCCCCCAAACCCAAATAAACCTAAATCAAAACCCCAGTCCCAAATAACTTGGATCCAGATCCCTCCTAGGCTCTCCTTATAATTCACAACTTCCAAGCTCTGGGTTTTGTTTGGGCTGTCACGTTCCTTACTACCTTCAGACTTTGCCAAATGCCGTCCATGCCAACTCTGAGCAGCACATTTCCTACATTCAGGATCTCTCTCTGCATCTTCAGCTCCGTTGGCCCACGGGAGCTGCACGGTCACTGGTGTGCTCACCTACCATGCTGAAGTGCCACCACAGGAGGTGATGAGCTTTCCCACCTCCCATTGACCTGGAGGCACTCAGCACCTAAACCAGGGGCCTGCCGAAATGTACTGCTTTGTAACATAGTCCTTGTTGGGAGATGAGGAGCTGCAGATGTCCCCTTACATACACGGGGTTGGTTCTTTCCTAAAATATGGTGTGTAGTAAAAGCTGAGGACACAAACAAATAAATTCAAACATTGGAAGCACATTAGGAGTGCCCTCAAAGGCTGACTGATAAACCACACAGAGCTGCATGAACAAATGGGAAACCTGTTGAAAATAGGGATGTAAACAAGGCAGGGAAGTGGTCAAAATAGTGACCCTGAAACAAAAGCAGAGAAACAAACTTGAAGAGGTTTAGCCAAGTTCACAGGCTCCCATCCCACTGTATGGATATCAAAACAAACACTCATGGAGTTTTGTTGTACTGAAGCACTGGAAGTTAATGAGTAGAACTGCTCACTGCTCATAGTAATACATATGAAAATGTACTGTTAAAAGTAATGGTGATAATAGCAAGTCTGATGGAAAATGACTGTGATCCAAGTAGCTTCAACTATCATGTCTTACTCCAAAATTAAATCAATGCAAAGCAGCACATGTAAAGAAGCAGTTTACTGCTCCAAATTGTTTTGGTTTTTTTTTACCTGCAGTTGTTGCAAGCCACACTGAATGTTGAAAGACTAGAGATTCTGGGAGTCTAATCTAAACATTAGATTATGCCCCAGGATATTTCATTGCATTTCTTATCTCTCCCTTGCAGAGAGAGCTTGTTTTACTTCTTTATGGGGGTGTTCAACACCAGCGGGAGACATGTGAGAAATAGGACAAATATAAAGAAATTTGCTTCACACAAAACCTGTAAGATCCTAGTTAATATTCCAGAATATCTGGTGGGATTTGAGCAGGCAAGCAGATTGAAATAAGGTATTAAGATTAAAACAGTAAAAAACAACAGATGGGACCTTGGCCATAAATCAAACTACATGTGATAAGCAAAAGACAAAGCAAAACGCGCTCCTGCTGCATTTTATGAAATACAATCTTTAAGAGAAGTTGTCATATAAATAACATCCTGAGGCTTCCATGCCTCGCTGGCATTAAGATAACACATTTCTGACAAACCATCACAGTTCCTCAATGCAACACTCACCTTGCAGGCTTGAGAGATGTTTCCAGCACGTGTTCGTGGTGAACAGAATTACCTGGGAGAAGTACAAGGTTAATTTCTTTAAAAGACAGTGCTAAATTCACCTTCTTGTGACATGAGGTGTCCCTGCCCATGGCAGGGGGGTTGGAACTTGATGATCTTAAAGTCTTTTCCAACCCTAACCGGTCCATGATTCTATGTTTTTACACGTATACAGACCTGTTTTTTGAACACAGGCTAGATGACAGCAGCAACACTGAGCAATAACCTTATGAGCGTCCAGCCACTGAAGGAGAGGGGCAACTGGAGTCATGTGTGGTTCACCAGATGAGAGTGACTGCAGGTGTTAGTGGGTTCTGCTTAGAAAAGCCATGTTGTCCATCATGTTTCTGAGTCTGTGGGTTTGGTAACACCGAGAGAGGTGCCCGAGTTCATTGAAACAAGACACAGTTCAGTCTCCCCAAGGTATCCCGCAAGAAAGATGCTGGATGATAATTTGCATATAATTCCTTCCTCCAACAATAAAACTTCCCTTCCTTTTAAGAAGCAAGCAATTTTTCTTTCAGGTTCTCTTCCAAAACCTTAATACTTCTAGCATGTATTTCCAGAGCTTGCAAATAAAATGCAGAGATTTGTCTTTATTTTTATTTCGTATAGAGATGTAATGTGTTTCTGTATTTCTCAGAGCAGAAGAATGTGTTTGAACTATAGAAGGAAACTCTTCGTCTACAAGCATTGAACACTGAATGCTCCTACAAGCCACCAGCGCAATTTCTGTCCTGTGAGTATAATCATGGAGTCACATGAAATTATGTGCTGTGAAAGATTTATTTCAGTTATTGACATTATCAATTTTAATAATGATGTGGATTTTATGGCCATATTGTAGGATGACAAGCATCCCGTATATATGATGAATAGGCACAGAACTGTAGAAGCTTTTTGCCCCTGTTTATTTTTATAACATTTAGAAAAGCTAAAGAGATTGTGAAAACCATATTAGCATGCTAATTCATGGCCATTCCACTGGCCATGAGCACAATGGCTACTGAGAAGCAGCGACAAAATGATTTTGCTTCTCTCTCTGCATACATGTACTAGCCCTGGAGTTAAACTAATTAACTTTAGCAGAGTGTGGGAGCATGGGATTCTCTGATTTGGGAAATCATCTACTTGGAACTGATCAAGCAGTGTTCTGAATCCCTGTTGCATTCAGCCATGGGTGCGCCATGGGAGCTCTTAACTAGTCTGGTTACGTCTCAACCAGGCATCAGTTTGTCTCATCCTGTCCTCACTCATTCATTGCTTCTTGTGTTCAGCCTGACTTTGCCTCCAGGATAGCTGGAGAGCCATCACGATGGGAGTGGATGTCATCTCTGAGATGAGGAAAGCAAAGCTGGGCAAATCCCCAAGCCCCACTTCTGTTAGCAGCCCAGGCCTCACGCAATGCTCAGGCAGGGTGTCAGGCTCACACTGCTCAGCAGAGGCATGCAGACACCTCCAGCAGTCGTGGCTGGTACGGCTAGGCTGCTGGTTCACAGCAGTGAGCCTGAAAGTTGTCTCTTATCCTTGGAGCAGAGACCAGTTAATCCTTGGACCCCAAACTGCAATAGGAAAAGGCTTCCCAAGCCTGCAGCCTGTTGGCCACTGCCGGTCTGCAACAGGAGAACCCGAGTACCTCCTGTGGCTGGGTGCTAGGGTTAGGGTTAACACAGTGCCCACATCAAGCCCGTCTGATACTGCTGCTTGCTTTCTGTTTGGCTCAAGTGCTTCATGTTTCACTTTCAGTCTCAGTTCATAGCTCATGTAAGCACATGGGATCTTCTGCTTGCCCATGTCTTAAAAGCACATTTCTATCGCTCATGATCACAGGGGGAAGCTCAAACACATGATTTAGTTGCATTCTGGTTTTCCAGAAGCAAACAATAATAAAATTATCCTGCATAATAGTGATTTTAAGCCAGCTGTTTCTGAGGCCTGATTCAGAGTTTTTAATGGTTCTCTGGCCACCTGCATACACCTTGGCTGCAGCAGGAAAAGGAATGTGTGCAGCAGCAACACTGACCTCATGTGCTAGAGTCAGACCTCCAACCTGCCACAGTGATCTGTGTCAGATCTGACTTAACTGATCCAGAGACCTGGAGGTGCAAGAAGCTACTCATTACAACACATCTGCAGGGCTCAATTGTTACCTTTCCAATAAGAGGAAAGGGGAAGGGGGAGGTAGATGGGGAAGGAGAGAAAGAAATTGGGAAAACAGGTATAATTATATATAATTAAAAATATACAAATATATTACAGCAGGCTGGTAAAATGCCAGTCACTCCAAAAAAACACAGGCTAACAACCATGAGGAACAAAACCAGGAACAGCACAAACTAACCTCACTTCTTATGCACACAGTTCCATGTGCATAAATGTACCTTATGGAAACCATATTTCTGGTCATTCTGAATTGGAAATGCTTATGGCACCAACTTCTGCAAACAAAGGCTGCACTAAATGAAAGAGGAAAGTCAAAAAGCCCGTGCCATTCTCAGGAGCTGCTTGCAGGCCTGATGCAAGCAGTGGCACCAGTTAAATGAGCTATACCACCTCTGTACCCTCTTTATCACAGTGCCTGCCCTACAGGAGCAACAAAGAAATCAGGCCAAAGACAAGTACTGAGTCCTACTGTGTTGCTGATGCCTGAAACAAATATCCCTACCCTTCCTTCCTCCGTGATCTTTCCTCTTCCCTCAAGTCCACCTCACACATTTGAGACACTGCCCATCATGCCCCAACCCTGCCTGCTCTGTAGTGAGTGTACGTCCTCATTCTCAAAAGATGCTTGCATCATGACAAAAGGCCTTGGGAAACTGCTGTTCTTCCCATCAGGAATCGGAATGCATCTGGATCATGTGTTTCCAACCTTTCTCAGTATTTGCATCCTTACCGTTTTCCCAGTGCCTGTGCAAGCCCCATCTAGAAATGCCATTTGCTCAGATGCTGCACAGTAAATACCAACGTGCTTTCCCTACATCATCTTGCACAGCCCAGCTGTCCTCAGGCAGCATTATTTGCTGTCTTTGTAAAAGGGGTATGAGTGATCCCCACAGCACGACTTCAGCTCAGATCACCACTTGCGGATTTCCCATAGACTTCTCTTCTCCTGTGGTGCTGGGAGCTGAAAGAAGAAGATCCGCTGGCACAAAAGCAGAAGACCCGAGCGTGCCATTTAAATTCTAGGAATCAAAACATTTCTCTCCCTGTTGGATGGACAATTACAACCTTTCAGACTGACACGAAGAGATGCATTTATACAGATTGAAATGTTTTGGTATAGCCGAGTTTTCCTGTCTGCGGAAAATTAACCTTCTTACCCGACAGAATGTGCTTTGGGTCATGGCAGTGAGCAGATGTCTATAATCTCCTGCACGTGGAGAATTTCCATAACACCAGAATTAGCAAGAAGTAAACGGGGGAAAAAGCCCTGAATGGAAACAAATGGAAGACTGACGTGGCTGCATTCTACAAAGTGCGTTCTGCAGCTGCATCACTGCTCTGGAACAAAGAGCAACATAATTATTGTTGTTTTACTTTCATTTCCCATCAGCAAAGCGAAAGCCGAATACAAGTGGCTGTTATTTCTGCAGGAGAGAGCTGGCCAAGGTGAGAATGTGCGGTCACACAGGGAAACCTATGAGGAGACCGTTTCTTACGCCTGAGTAGCTGAAGCAGCCGGTACAAAGTACATCAGTAACACTGTGTTAATGCAGAGCTGAGGCAAGGCTTCCCAGACGCCCTGAGGACACGACTCAGCCACATCTGCTGGGTAGGGCAGGACTTGGCTGCTCTTGCTGTCGGCAGAGAGGTAATTGCTGGGTGGGGGGCACATCTACCTCTTTAGTCAGGGCTGCCCCCCAGTTCCTTCTCAGCTTCCTTGGCAGCAGCAGCAGCCCCTCCATCCCAGGCACTGGTGAAGGTGGAATGGGCACAGCTCCTGTGTTGATCGGGTCAGCATCCCTCCCTGACCTGCTGCAGTGCTCTCCCCTGCTCCGGAGGCCGAGGTGCCGCACAGGGCAGGGCAGCAGGAAATGAACGGGCCTGTTGTGCCGCAGGGAAACAAGAGCTTCCCGTGGTTCCCAGCGCTCCTGGTGTCCCTGGCTACAACCTCGTGGGAAATCTGACTTCCTTGGAGCTGTTCTTGGGAGGACTTCAAAGGTCTCTGACTCCCACCGGGATCACTCAGATCCCTGGATACAAAGAGCTTTGTAGGCCCGTCCTTAAAGCCCCATGTGTAGGTAGGCAATCAGACCTGGCTACCCAGTCTCTTTCCTGTGAGCTCCTGTTGCTCAGCTGTCTTGAGCCAACAGCAAGCCACTGCATGCCAGCACAGAGCTCTCTGTCAGGGAGGAACCTGCTCCTTGTCAGTAACTGTCCTGAGCTCCAATCCAGAAACCCCCAAAGCAGCTGCAGATCCATCCTGGAGCATGGAGTCTGCCTCCTGCTCACAGGGGAAGGGAGGCTTGTCGTGTTCCTTCCCTGTAGCCAGATTCATTTGTGGGGCTGAGGTGATTCACCATACAGGCAGATGCTCGACCAGACACTATTTGCCTCAGTTTATTGCTTCCTCCTTATTAATGCCAGCAAGAAATGAAGATCCACATTCTGTCTCCCTTCTTTCTCTGTGTTTTGGAGGTAGTTCTTTGGCCACAGAGGTCTAACACTTGCACCACTTCCTTATTTGCATCAGTGTTCATATAGAAAATAAATTAACAGAATTAAGAAAGGAGGAGATACAAACCATGAAGCAACTGAGACACAGGATGTGTCCAAGCAACCTGTGCATAATGGAAAGTGCTGGAACTAGTTGGGTCCCACAGTACAGTGCTTGGTGCTGTTTAGAAAGGGAAGGTAACTTAGTGAGTGGGGGTGATAGTTCCTAGGGCCATTTCGTATTCATTTCCCTCTGTTCTTCACATAGATAGGCATCCATGCCCTAAAGCCTCAGCATTCTGCTGCCTGCCTTAGCACCAATCAGGCCATGGAATGCTAACTCCCTCAACACTTACCAGTGGTCAATCAGGAGATGAGAAAGATGGGATGAAATGAACAGCATCACCCGTGTACAGGTACAGCACATCTACCATTTGAATGGGAGTGATTCCAGTTAATGACTCACCTTGAAGCTCCCCACAGGCATGATTGGAAGAAGGGAACCTAGAGGAAGAGCTCTTCACTGGAAAACACCAGAAAACACAACAAAAGAGGCTGCAGTGGAGAAAAGGCCTGTCCCCAGCAACTTACCTTTGGGAGGGCAGAGCAGGCAAGCTCCTGGGTTGGGGTGGGGGGGGGAATTTGCAAGAGGACCTACATCTCTTCTAGTTGTGTTGGATGGGCCACCAGCTCTGGGCTAAGGAAGCTCCTGCTTGTAAGAACGCTGTGACGTTGTCTCCTGCAATAGTTTGTGTGGGAAGGATAGGGGTTGCTGTTTTAGTCCTCGTCCCACCTGCAAAGGTTGTTGCCTGCTATGTCCTCCCACACGCTGGGTTGCCATAAATCCAAGTGCAGCCCAACCAAAAGTGAAAAAGTGTTTAATTTAATGCCTTTTCCCTCCTGTTTTCTTTCTTAGTTTTCTTCTTCCTTTTGTTTTTCTGCATTTAAACACTTAGCAGACAGACAATGTATGACAAGAGGCCATGGACGGCCTACTGCTTTGAAACACCTACCATGCTGTATTTAGGTGCCAGTAACAAGCATCTTAACTGGCTGACTGGTGAAAATGGGTAAAAAGCAGTCAGAGGCACTGCATTAATGTAGCAACAAGCCCTAATTATTTCACCCTACTTTCTGACAACAAAGCAGTGTGTGATCTGTCACATGCCAAAGGTGTCCCAAAGTCCTATTCAGCCCTTGGTAATGAAGCAGCTCCTTAGCCTTAACCAACAAAACACAGCTGCAACAAGGACTTTACTCCTCTTCCTGGCAACATTTCTATAACAGACAATACCATGAAAAACCCACAAAAGAACGTGCTTTTTGTCATTAATATGATCTTTAATAAATGGAATAATGCACCATTTTACAGCAAGCCTTTTCTTTTAGACCTAAAGAATAGCCTTTTAAATGTTCTTATCCAATGTCTCTGTATCAATACAATCTCTTTATTTAGGTTTATATATAACAAAGCAATTCTTACAAGTATTCATAGAAAACTCTGTAGTGGCTTTAACAATGTCAGCTTTCATAGTGGCATCCACAGATGATTTAAAACCCAAAAATTAGCTTTTTTTATTTCATACTCACACTGTTCCATGAAACACAACTTATACAGCATAGCAAGGGTATTGGGCAGCTTATACAAAAGAAATAACTGAAAGCAATTATTTATAAATTCATACATGATATTTTCTCAGCCATTTGAGAGAAAACCAAAAATACCCGTTAACAAAAGGGTTCTGATGAGACTTCGTATTCTAGGGTTTCTCCCCCTCTTCCCCAGAAAAGCTCGCTCAGAAAGTAATGCTTTCTTTACAGTCTTTCACAAGGAAAATGGCAGTTTTACATCTCCTTATTTCAGCTTTTACAGAAGACCAAACCCTAGAAATCAGTCCTTGCCATGTTCATTTTCCTCTTATACTGCTTCTGGGGGGGGGAAATAATCAACAGCAACTGTAAAATATGATTCCAGCTTATATAAATGTGAATAGAGCACACTTTCCTCTAGAGACAAAAAGCAGACAAGGAACATTACATACAAACCATTTTAAATATGTTTCAACAGTGTGAAGGAGAGAGAAGAGTCACCAGTCAGGAGATACAAAAGTGACAAAGGAAAGTCAGTTCTAGGTTGGACTTGTTTCCTTGTCCTTGTGATGTTTTACAGAAACATGAACTCTATTCTTTCCTTTGGAATAAACAAGACTGAAGTGTGATACTTCATGATACAGTTCTGAAGCACAAAAAAAGTGAATCAAGTGCTCTACAAATAAACCTCACATTTCCGCTCTGTCTTAAAAACAAGTGAATGGGCTACAAAAATTGGGCTACTTTTGGGAGACCTTGGAACAAGGAAGTTATAAAGGCTAATTATTTCTGCTTTAAAACAGTCACCAGGCAAGATACTATGCCCCTGATGGAGGTATGCTCCTGTAATCTATCTGCAGAAGCCTACAAGTACGTGGAAGAAGTCCTTCCTTACTGTTACTGTGTCTGTTGAAACATGATTTTTGCATTGAAGATAACCAACTGAACGACTTGCAGATTTACACGATTTCTCATCAACAGGCTTTTTAAAATATCTGACAATTACATTATAAGTTAACGTAACTCTCACTAGTTCCTGCTTATTATGCACATATGTATATTAAACCACAGTGAAATAAATAGGAATGGCCATAAAAAGTAATTCAGACTAGTAACGCTCCGCAGCAGTCACCGTATCAGACCTGCATGAAGCCCGGATCAACAATAAAGGGCTATGGTGTAGGTAAGGATTTATCTTGAAACCTTCCACTCCCACTGGTGCAGTTCCCCTTCTTGACAAGAACCACAGCCACACTGGTACTGGCCCAGCCTGAGCCCACACATCAGCTCACTCCCCTCAGAACATCACCCATGTGGTCCCACATTCCACTTCAGCTTTACCAGGGCTAATCCTCGCAAGGTATTCTTAAAACCACTGCCAGCAGAACCCATCTCTCCTTTGCTCACAATCAACGGCAGCCTCCTCTTTGATTTCAACAGCGCTCGCCTCAAGCGCCAGGCGCCTAGATGTTGATTTCCTCAGCTACACTTGTGCCAAATGTAACTCCCATTGTGATTCACTGGAGTGCCTAAATGTGCCCTCTGCAGAAGCAGAAGCGCTGCTACCAGTTTAGTCAGTACAGAAGAAACCTCAAAATGAGAGATCTGACTTGTTACTACTTCACATCAAAACTGAACCTACTGGGGGCGGGGGGGACATCAAAAAAGTGATGTGTTTATATAGCTACAGTTTTATATGACAATACAGAAGCCTAAAATGTAATTGGGTTTACTGGACTAAAATACTATGTTTAAATGGCAATCACACATAACTACTGCTACGAGATTAAAAAAAAAACTCGTAAAAATGAGCATGTATTAAGAATTTTGGGTTACTTTTTGATCTCAGAGAGAGGTACCTTGAATTACTCAGCTTCAGATAAAGTTTGTCGTGCATTCCCATCTCTCCCTCATAAATCCATTCCACCTAAATCATCAATGATTTGTCACCGGAGATCTTGCACCACTGGACTGTACGTCACACTCTCAGGCCAATTTTACTCTGATGCACTAAAGGCAATTAAAAAATGGCACATGAAAAAGAACATTATACTTGTTCCCAATGCTACCATCTGATGCTGTAACTCAGAATCTGATCCTGGAATTTACGCACAGCATACATATGCATCTAAATACATACAGAATTTACATTAAAAATACGTGTTTGGTTGCAACTGCAGTATGTATAGCTTTTTCACTGAAGAAAGGCTTAAAGTTGAACAAAATGCAGTAAGAACATTTAAACAAGGAGGTCAATATATTTACCTGTTAATAGGGATAGTGGGAGACCAAGGAGAAAAATTCAAATAATTCAGATTTATGCAGAATACTAAGTTGTCCAGTCTATGATCCAACTGTCATAATAAATTAATCAGGCCTGTTTCAGTTTTCTTTGATAAGATGCCCCCAATTTTCCAATTAGACATCAGGTCATATGTATGCTACTGTGCTCAGCAGTTACAGCTTTTATGACTTAAAACCAGCCTGCTTCCACAATGGGAACTGCCATCATTTTTATACAGGTAAAAATTACAGCATAACTAATTTCTCCTGTGTTGACTAAATACGGGAGTTTTTAAATTCTCACTAATTAAGCCTGAACTTTCCATAATCCATAATTTCCATGAACTTCTGAATATTTTCCTGAAATCTGAACATAGATGTAGCAATGTTGTATTAGCAGACTATTTTTTTTTAACATGTAAAAAAGGAATATTGGAGCAGAAAGCACCGAACACTGAAACAATGGCATATACAATTGTATATGTATAGATTTTTAAGTAACAATTCATTATTACTAAATTTGGCCCAATAATCTATTCCATACAAATACAGAACTTTCTTATTCTTCTTTCTGAGGCAGGTAAGATTAAGGATTTCTTTTAGAGAAGGTTGCATTTATAATGTGGGGGATTTTGTTGTTTGGTTTGGGGTTTTTTTGTTCCTGGTGCATTGAAAATAATGAAACTGTGTTGCATCTGAAAATGAGGTGATTTTATATGGAAACAAGACAAATAAACAGCAGTAAAAAAGCAAACCAGAAATGTTCTTTGTTTCTGAGAATATTCTAAAGCTGACAATATCAACTGGTTTTGAAATTCAGAACTCCTTTACTTTTAACTGTGCAATTTAATCTTGGAGTTTCAAGAGAGGCATTGTTAATAAGAATTGCTTAGCACATGAAGCTGTGGAGCATTATAAGGGAATTCAGGGAAAGTGTGACAGACAGTCTGACTTGCTAACATCAATTTTAGAAGAAAATAAATCTGACTATGAGGCATGTCTGGTCCAAATGGTTATAATTCACATTCTAGAAACCATGTTATGTTGATGAGGATCTCTATTATAGGAAACAGAAAAAGAGACAATGCATTAACCTAATAACTCTTCTGGCTTCTATTAGCACATCGTTTCCTAAAACCAGTGAGATTTTGGCTTATATATACAAACATCACAAATGTTTGCTCTAACATTTTACTTGAATTATACATTATAAATTACCATAGCAAATATTCTACTGTTGCCTATTTGACAGTGGCACAATTCATAGGTATTTACACTATCGTTCTATTTTCATTTTGCTATATTTATCTTGTCTGCAATATACATGAGAAATTGATAGAAAATTATCAACTTTCATCATTATCCTTTTCTCTTAAAAACAAAACCAAAAAAACCAAAACCACAAAGAAATAAAACATATTTATCTCCCCCGATTACATTTATCAACTATTCATGTGTCTGGTCTGTAGAAGTCTCTTACATGTATTTTGTTTGATTAAGGATGATTCCTTATGGCATGAGATACAATTCAATATAATTTAATTTACAGAGAAAGTATCTGTGGATTATGCGCTGTGAGCACAAAAAAAAGGGCATTATTATATTAAGCATTAAAGCCAAACTCCTAGTCTGATCTCATCTAGCTGTCCAGAATCACAGTATTTTGGTACCTACTTAAGAGCTTGTTTTGACTGACCTTTAAAAGTAGTTTTTCTCAGTTTGGTATTTTGTGATAAAATACATATTTCTATCATGTTACAGATTATATTTATCCATGGTAGATTACAAAGCCAATACTTTCTACTCATTATAATTCAACCTAGAGACCCTCCAGCAAGTGACAGAAAAAGGAATAAAAACTATTATGTTTGCTTTAAGAGTGCTCAAGGAAAAACTGCAGAACATTTTCATCTTGGGCTTCTTACAACAGATGGGCCTGAAAAGGAAGGCTAGAAGAAGACTGGTGCAGATCTGTCTTAGCAAAATGAAGTAGTAGTCAGAGAAAATCACTTTGCTCAGAGCGTTGCAACATAGCTAAGTGTACTAAATACACTTCTCGGCCCACATTCTGAAATGCTGATGGATGATACATGCAAGGCAAAGCAAAAAGTCATTGGGAAAGGAGTGAAGAATCTTCAGTATGTATGATACAACGATCATCACACAACAACATACCGTACTTCAACCGGAGACTCAAAGAAGGCCAAAGAGAAGAAAACCACAGCCAGCATTCTGAACAGAACGCCAAAAATCGTGATTCAGGTCTTGAAGCCCAGCTGAGCAACTGGCAGGTTTTCAACATCTGGGATGCGAGATTGCAGCAGATGGGGAGACAGGGAATGAATTAAAAGTAAAACCAGAGAAAGGCTGGATTTTTGAAGAGGGGAGATAGGACTCTGTATTTATACAGATGGGTAACAGAATTATACCTCAGAGACGAAAGGTACTACTTGAACTGGTGCTTCAGGAGCATAGGGAGTCCATAATGTGTCTCATGGCTTGTACTTCTAAGGCTATACTTAATCAAAGTCTGGATTTATAGGTATCTCTTGGAGGTATCTAGGAGCATCTAAGAAACATTACACGAGAAAACCATAGCAATCAAGCATGAACAAAGGATTTCGGGAAACAGCAAGAATCAGATATATCAAGGCATATATTATGCTTGTTGTATCATCATATATAGAAGAACGAGGTTGGCAAAGTTTACCTCCGGGAAAAAATAATGTAACAGGCAAGGAAACAAATGAGCTTGAAAGCACAGAGCATCTGTTTCAGTCTGCTCAAAGGAGACAGGCTGGGGGAGGCAATTGTTTGCTGCCAGTATCCTGCCACAGGACTTTGGCAGGCTGACTGAATAGATTTTCTTTCTTTGAACAGCATCAGTTTTCAGATCAAGTGGTAAAACTTCACTCAGTACCAAAGACTGACGTGTGTTGCATCTTTTTCATCAAAGTAGATCTTACTGAAATGTTCTCTATCAGAAAGAATACTTCTCAGGTGGAAGGAAGTCCTGACCAATGAGGAAATTAAATTTCTTTCAGAAGAGAGTGAAAATAATCATTCTGAAAAAGGGGTAAGATTTACTTGAGATGGCGGAAAAACAATTTACCTCAATAGATTTCACATTCATGTTCACTGACACCTAAAAATCGATGTGCATACAGCTGAAAGAAGGGTCTAAGCAGAGGGAAGAAACACCAACTCTCCCCTGCAAATGCTCAGAACCATGAGCTCTAAAAGCGTGCAATACATTTTAAGAAGATTAATTGGGGGTTCTAAGAACTTAGAAGGGAGGACAAATTTAACTCAACTCAGCAACAACAGTCAATTAGGCTGCACCTACCTGCGTAAGTAATGGGGCTGATTTTACCTCAGACTGTCTGTAAGGAGGTAAATCAGGAAAGATTTGTGACTCACCACACAATTCTTTTGTGCCAAATATGATTCATGATTTTTCCTCTCTGTAAACAAAATACATCATCCGCTCACAACCTGCCTTCACTAGAGCTTTTCGGTATGACAGTTATTGAGATTTCTGAACACAACGTATTTTTCAATGTACACATCGGTGATCTAAACCAGGTTTTACATAAATACAGGGGGTGAAACTGCACACAAGATAAAATGGAAAAAACGGCTGACAGTTTCCTTACATTTGTTCAATGTTTTGTTATTCAGAGCTTCACAGGCTGGCACCTACTACTATAAAGGGAACACACTTTGACCTGGAAGGATCGAAGGAATGGTACTGAGCTCAGACTTTTCTTCTTTTGTTTTTTTTTTTTTTTTTAAAAGCCCTTTTAAGTTGGGGAAAATTCATGCATTGTCACCTCAGAGCACAATGTGATACAGCCAGCTGCTTCAGGCTGGCTACGGTGTGCAAAGTTCACTGTCATGACCGGCCGACTGCTCAACTGTCAGGAAAAAATGAACAAGTACAAAAAGGGGAACATGTGGCAGTTTTAGAAACACGCTCTTCAATAAAGCATACTGTGAACTATAGACTATTGCACATTTCAACATGACACAAGAAAAACAGGGGGTTCAAAAGAGAATACGCTTTGTAACATAGAAATACACAGACTAGCTTGTGCACAGAAATCAAAACATGGTTAAACAAGACACCACTGCAGTCAAACCTGTCTTATAGTCTGCTTAGGATCTTAGTGACCGTAAGAAACTGGTCCGAACTGATTATCAGCAATACTTTTTTTTGTTACTTTTTTTCTTAAAAAAATATTTTGCGACCACATCTGATACACACATATATATATTCCGTGGTCGGGACAGACAGACTGAACTCGAGCAAGGCGAAATCAAAAGTGCAAAACTGTTCCAAAAAAATAAAAACAACAACCAAAAAAAAATTATATGGAAGCATAAGCTAAAAATGTTCTGCATAGCTGAAATCTATTTAAAGCGAGTCCTTGGGAGGGGGCTGCTGACAGGAGGAGAAAGCAGTTTATTAAAATGTCTTCCGCACGGTTGTTTCAAATAATGCAAAAAATGGGTCATTTGCCAGCTTTTGAAGTATTTCACAGGCAGTTCACCCCTGCGTCCTTAGATACCATTGTGGTGGCAGTGCCTCCTTCCGCAAGGTAAACGGCAGTGCTGGATTTGGAGTGGACAGCCTGGTCGCTGCCGTTGTTGTTGACCTCGCAGTGCAGCGGCTCGGTGGAGATGACCCACGTGGAAGGACGCCACCGCTTCAGGGAGTATGGAGTTTTCACACGTTTCTTGATCTTTTCTCCTGAGCCCGATTTGCCGTCCTGCGAGGAGTCACCTACTGAAGGGAAGAGACAGAAATAAAACCCAAACAGAAAACAAGAGCAGAGTAGAAAACAGCATTACAAAGAAGATCTGACTGGAGAGCTCAGGGTTGTTACTCATGCAGAACAGAACAAAATCTTATCACACAAAAGCAACCGGGTGGCAGAGGCATGACATATACATCATCTACAGTAGCTGCCACTGAAACAAGGGGTCAGATTCTGTTCTCTGTCAGAAATTACTTCACTGAAGTAATTTGTGTTACCTTGACTGCACACTGGCATCAAACAGCAGAATCAGCATTTGACATTTGAGGGGCTTTTGCAATCATAGTATCTTATATTACCTGTAATGGGAGGTACAAAACAATGTCGCTACGACAGGACGGCAAAGACTAAACTTTTAATATAGGTCCCCATATTTTACTTCACCTGGCAAAGCATTTTACCTGAAGACAAAATGGTCCATTCTCTGTTAAGATCGTGTCAGGATTTGGTATGCTGGGTTGCAAAACTTAACTTCAACCATGATAAATTTTAGCAGTAAAAATCTGATTGTTAAACCCCTCTTTTACTTCATATAACCTTCAGTCAAAGAAAGTTACTGCAATAATCTGTTTTCTTTACCTCAATCAGATGTCAGTTCACCATGTTAAGACAAAATGAAGGTTTCCTACTTAAAAGGAAGGCTTAAACATTTTACTGCTGAATATCCAACTACGTTTCTTGAAAGGTTTGTTCTAGTTTCCTTCTAAACCTTTTCTTTCCGAGCTTGCCTGCCCCCCCCGGTTATTTCAGTAGTATCACAGCATCTGCCTAAACACAGTCAGAGGTTTGCAAGCACCTTTCAGAGTCTGCAGTGCATTCTGGAAATAAGTTCACTTAAAAATGCACACTAGGAGGCCTTTCCAACAGCTCCAACAGGCCCAAAGTCAAACTCAGAGGATGCACCTAATTAAACTAGAACTACATGGTTACATTCTTACTGTAAAAAGAAGGGCTCCATTGTAACCTCTTAGATTTCTGGCCATAAAACTCTTAAGGCGGTTATTCGGAAAGGGTCTACTAAAATTGATTCTAACTACTTTGATTAATGTTTAATGTGTACATGGTGAACTAATGAAGGATTGATAAAATTGTTGGAGCCAAGCGGAGAATGCCTGACCCCCTGTCTAGGGTAGGCTAATACAGTCAAATCAGTTGCTTTAAAAGTAATGAAGCATGTAAGTAGTTACTATAATAAACTATTTTAATCAATGTACGTTAGAGCCAGCTACTCTTAAGAGAATGAGGAGAAATAAGGAAAAGAGATCTAATGTGCCCCTGAAGGAAGGAATAGGAAGCTTTTTCAATATACTTTGCAGCTGCCAAGGTAGGTGCCTTGCAAGGAATAATAAAAGTTAGAAATTAATCCCTTCCCAGTCAGAATAGACAGGTTATAAAGAGACAGATTTATTTCATGCATGTGGAAGGAAGATAGTGACTTAACATGTGCTGGAGTTGATGGAAATAAGACTTTACCAAGGAGATGAAAATTGTGCTGATAGAAATTAAATTTCTATGTGATTTAGTGAGTATGCTTTGAGGAGGGACAGCAGGGGCAGAACTGTTTTCTATTCAACCAGACAGATGTAGCTATTAAGTAAAAAAGTGTCAGGGAAACTGTCCCGCAGGCACTTACACTGCATACTACTGCTATCCAAACTATTTGTGGCTGATAGATCCAGCGAATTAGGCCTCTGTGCTCTTCTAGTCTGGGTCTGCCCAGGATTTCTCACTACATTCTGGACACTGACTGTAGCTGCGTCTTGCACTGGACACGGGTTACTGTTGTTGTTGTTGGCATTTGTTCTGCCAGTATCCAGTGGTCGCTCCCTCCTGTCTACTAAGCGGTCCAGAACGCCTTCATCATGGCCAACTTGCTGCTCTCGCCTCAATAAGGGTTCATGCTCGTCAGGGCTTGAATTAATATTCAGCCGACTATCCTCTCCACTGAACTGGTTCTGGAGCATTTCCTGGGCCCTTTGTGCTACCGAACTGGTGGTCTGGCCAGATGGCACCGTGCCGTTGGCGTACTGGGTTGTGCCAGCATGAGAGTTTATGCCGTGGCTTCTCCCAGCCACTCCGTTCATGGTAACTGTCACAACATGAGGTTCTGCAGCATTGATTGTGTTCATCTTGGCAACGCCTGTTTCCACTTGCTTCAAGTTTGATTTGTGCTTGCCACCAAATTTTAACCGTGGCTCCTTTGTTGAATTTTTGGTGTTCAGGGGGAGGCTTGTAGGCCTCTTCGGAAGGTTCTGTTGCTTGGGTAGAGGATAGACCTGAGCAGACGGGACATCTGGAATCAAACATGCTTGACCATTGCTAGCTTGTGTGAAGTCCTGTTGTCCTGTCACCTCCACTGCAAGTTTTATCAGAGGATAAAGCAAGCTGGAACTAGTGCTGCTGAGTGGATCTGGCCCACTAAACTGCTTAAGCGAATGTTCCATCAGATTCTCATCAGAGCTTTCTTTCAGGTTCTTATCCACTTCTTTTGGATCCAATTTATTTGTCTCTAAGTCCTCCTCTGTCAGCTGTAAACAAACAGGGGTGGGCCCACCCGGCTGCATGACATTTGTGGCATGTAAGTTTGTTTCATCCGAATAAGGCATTTCGGATATGGTGGTCATGCCAGTGCTAGGAGTGAGGCCAGTTGTATTGGTGGTGGTTGTGTTGGTGGACAAACTGGTGACACTTGTCTCAGGACTAGGGATGCGAGCTTGCGCTTGCTGCCGCTCATAGTTGATGGAGTTTCTGTTCTTCTCCCCTGAAGTCAATGGTGTAGTGGACATTGAATGTTCAGAAGAAATGTTCTTCACTATGCTGTCAGTGTGGTGGATTGAATCTTCAATGTAGGAAGAGGAAGAGTAATCTGGATATGGCCTTATCTTTGATACACGTCTATGATGTGATAGATTCCTTTAAGAAAAAAACAAGCGACAGTAAGATCATATACGTAAAAATCACCTCATATTACAAAGCCTCTCACTGAAGAGAGCTGGATGTCTGTTTCTTTGCACGCATAAACAAAGGACAGATACAGTGTGAACTGAGATCTTTCAGTAACTTCCTTGAAAAATCTTGGGTAGCAGAAAATTGGTTTTACTAGGACAGCTATTTTGTCATTGATGGTGTTTATACAACTAAGCTGGCTAACAGTAATTTTCTTCATTTGTCCAGTATGCTGTTTGTCCAGTTCACTGCTAAGGTACTGCTCTAGCTGCAGAGAAGCGATAATGAAGGAGGACAACAAGAATTAAACATACAAGATTGAGAAACTGATGCTGGGAAAAAGTCACAAGATCCTAATCCATGAAAAATCTAGTATTTCAACATTCAACCTCATTCAACAATTGAGGTATTCTACGATTTACAAGATTTTTTAAGACAATAAATTCTGCTATATACAGCAACATTACTCTCAAATCCAGATCTCCAGTGCATACCATTAAACACAAATGTCAGTTCTGCAAATTCTCACTCCCTCTGGATCATATATAAGCAGAGAATGCACAGCACTTCTCTCCCTGGGGTCAGAATAATGATGACTTAAATGATAGTCCCACAGCTCTTTAATTGAAAAGCTGCAGCCTTGGGACTCAGCAACTTCCTGAGCTCAGATTGCCTGCAAATTCAGTTTTCAGTAGGACACTTAAAACAGCAGTTTTATGCATCATTTAGCAAGTCTTTAACGAGAATTCAGTCACTTCATATATTTGCAAGCCTGTCTAGACAGTTTGCCTAAGTCCAGTTTAAAAAGCCCCTCTGTGAAAAGTACAGTTGTTTGCATAAAAGGTGTCTTAATTCTAAGGACACATAGGAGATCTCTAAGAACACAAGCGCTCAGGATCATGTCATACAATACCCATATGTAGACTAGCTCACATAACACCCCCACTTCACGCTTGCAGAAGCACCAAGCTAGCTCTAGCTTCCTTTCTGGAGTTGAGCTGAGCATTGCATTGGGCATCTGCTGCTGACTAAAACCACACGTTTTCTCTTCTTACCGCTCATTCTGCATGGCAGTTGACATAGGGTTGACGGTTGGACTGACTGATTTATTTCTCTCCCAAATCATCATGAGTTCTGCCATTCTCTCCTCAGCACACTGTGCTGTTAGTCGAGCTTCAGCATCTTGATCCCAACAGTCTTCAATTGTTTCTTTAAGTGACCTCACAGCCTGCCAAGAAACAAATAAAACCCCTTTATCTTAAATTATTTTCCCTTCATACTGTGCTTCTGATTTACTTTTTTATGACAGCATTCTGTACACATGAAAATAGTCACAAGCTGGTGAGAAACAGAATATACACAATTTCAATTAAAACTAATTTACCTTAGTATCAGCAATGTGCAGGACTATTATCATACCTCACAAACACACCAACTGGGAAGACAATTACTTGGGAAAAGCTACATTCACCAGTGTCCATACAACCTGCCTCCAGCCCTCTCTGGTGTATGCATACTCAGCTCCCTCTCCCTGCCTTATAAAAGCTGCGTACTAAGGATTGATGATACTCTGAAAAGTGTCATCCCCACAATTCAGCTACTGGTCCCTGCCTTGCTTCCCTGCACTGTATATGCAAATAACATAGCCCTGCCCATTTCATCATGCTTTTCTTCTTCTGTTCACTACTGTAACATCCAAATGCCTCATAAATATCAGTGAATTTGTCTGTGCTATGGGAGAAGATTATTGCTGCCCTTCTTTCACAGATGGAGAAACAGAAACACACAAATTTCTGGGATCACACTGTGGGGTGAATGGTGCAGTCAGAATTAGAAGCTCAAGACCTCCAAAATGTGCTGCCATATGGTCAGAGACCTGGAGAGGAGACAACTGAAATTATGAGCGCTGAACACTTCTGCTTCCACTGCATCCGGAGTACAAAAAACAGGCAGAGATTTATTGGCCCCTGCTGCCAGCCTGTGGCCCAGCAATAAGATATGATCTGCCAGAACATCTCACATTTACAGCCAAGCTTTAACCTCTCCAGCACCAATGACTGTGCACAGTCCCAGCTGGGCACTAAGGCATTCAGGGGGTCCTGCTGACTGCTTCTGTGCCAGAACTGCCTTGTTCACTTCTGGCAGTGAAAGCCAGGACCAGCTCTGCATACTAGCCAAGAGCTCCTAACCCACAGAGAAGGCTCCTGGCATCACTTACATGTGGCAAGTCACTGCCGCTTAGTGATGCAGCTATGGTTGCACAGGTGGGGATTAGCTCCCACACAACCAAACCTTTTATCTCCCTTCCCACAGCAGATAAAAGAAGGCCGAATCAACTACACCCCTCCTAGCTAAGGACCATAAGTCTAAAAGCATTCTTGGGGTCAATGGCAGAATAGTGTACTGGATCCATTTTTTCCCCTAGAATAAGAAGCCTTCATTTGGCTTTCAGAACTTCATTTAGTCACAATTATGATCTCCCTAATCTCCCCTCTTGCCCCCTCTCCCCTACAGGTCTCACCAGCAGTAAATTTAGCCAGTGCTCAATTTAATATTGTCTCTCTTCTAACAGATCCTTTCCTTTTGATGTTTTAAGGATCATGAAAGGAGCACAGCGATGACTGTACAGACAGTTAACAGAAGTTGAGTTCTAGAGCTTCACATTTATCACAGTAACATGTTTTCTATTAATTTCAGGTTCAAAGAGATCCATTCTAAAATGCACTGTTTAGAAATTTTAGCACTCAAAAAAAGATAGAAGGGACAGGAAATCTGCATTATTCTTTTCTTCTATTAATATCCTTCAGTCCTGACCTTTGAAGTCAAGCTTGGACCCTGCTCTGGCAGATGAGAGAAGAATGTTGCTAACATCTCAACTCAGTTGATAGCCCTTGAATTATTTTATGCACATCATCTGCTTAGACTGGTGAGGTATACTGTGAAAAACAATACTGCTAATCAAGGTCTGTATCATAACACATATGTTCAGGAAGCAAACTGAGACTGTGTAGGTAATAATAAATTTAGGATTCTACACCTTTTGAGTGCCTTAATTATGTGACCTACAAAATAAACCAAGGATTTTTATCTCTCAAATGAAAAGGACAAGTAAATTTCTCCAATAGACAAATCTGCATGGAAGTGTTATAATCCAACAGAGATTATAACAGAGAGCAGAGCTTTAAATAATGGACAGAAGCCTTTTATCCCATGCATTAGATACAGGAGGTCAGGACTTGGGGCCAGGGTGAGGCTATTTGAAGCTTAGTTTTCTACATTATCTCTCTTAGAGGGCTCATTCAGATGCTATCCCAGAACAGCACAGGGTGGAGTAGGTTGCTTGATGCACATAAGAGACCAGTGGATTGCTTATTTCTTCGTCTTTTCTCTTAAAGCAATGATGCAGATCCACCCTTAGAGCTGGACTTATTATCCTCATCACTAATTATTATGTTTAGTTTTTGCAGAAACATCAGTGACAACACAAAGAATGGGCGAGACAGCTTAAATCTGGGGATCATCCAATAGTGCTGGAGTCTATCAGCTTGTTAGGCCATAATTAACATTTAAAATGGTAGTCTGCAAAACAAAACAAACCTCCTTGAACTGTTTTAGTCATAACTGTCTTCAAAACCAGCTGTCGAGCTTCGTTCTTCCAACACTGCATTTGCCAACATGGCCACAGTTAAAACAGTTGCTGCTTGATTTCCCATAGAGTTTGGGTGTGGATTGTTTTTTCTCTCTTCCCCCAACGCACACCAGCTGGCCAAAACTGTGTCATGAAAGAACTCCTCTATGAAGTTCTCAACTCAGTTACAACATGTTTTACACCAGCGCTAATACTGGAGGCTATGCTCCTCTCTGAAAACTGTTTCATACATATTTACAAGTACCAGCACAGATGAGGCCTTAGGCTCCCCATTATCTGCACGGTAGCTACATACTTATCAACTAGCAAAGTCTCTGAAGATTGAAGGGTGTAATTTCAGTAAGGGAATACATAAAAGTATCATTTAAAGTAAGAGTCAACTATATTGTTTTCATACTCATGATCCAACTAATTTAGCTTAAACAAGTTACCATGTATCAGGTGGAACCCAGCAGCAACTGTTTTGCATTTCACTTTGCTTTTAATAAAAGACAAGCATCCCCTCCACTCCCCCACAAGGATTCACATTACCTCACCTTCGCTGCAGATGAAAGCAAGCACACAGCCTCTTACCAGAGTTCTGACTTGCCATAACTTGTTGGCCTGCAGCAGCAAGCAGGGCTCTAAGCCACAGCTATACTAATGCAAAACAACATCACTATGTTTATAGTCTTGAAAAGAAAAATTGCAGATCAAGTGAAGCCATATAAAATTCCTCATGTAGTTAAATTGAAATGATTGCTAGGAGCTGTAGCCTCTGCAAACTCTGAAGATTACACAACTTCAGAGAAAGTATTACAGTGTGTAGAGATTTTAGTTCTGGAAGAGGATATTTACATTTTTTGCCAACTAATTTAGGGTGTTATAGTTTATAAGATGTCAAAGGCAGAAAATGCTTTCATGTTTCTCATCCAGCATACAGAGAACATATGGGCACTCCGTGTATAATACTACAAGACACTATCTAACAATTAATATAACAAGTTGTCTTTTGTGTATCACACTTCAGTATCCGATAGTAACCAAAGTATTTTTCCTTAAAAGAAATGTAGCTTTCATGTGAGTGGGTTTTCTAAAACAGAATTGAATATCCACTAGGTCCAGATACAAGCAGCTCCCAATCCTTAATTACGAACAATAATTCAAAGGAAAGAATGCATTAAAAAATTGCTTTTAAGAAATGACTACACCCTAATGATTGTTTCTTTGAAAAGATTCTATCTCACCAGGCTGTTCTCCTTCCATGCTTCTGGGAATTTTGGTCTTTGCTTCTCTCTAGACACCAAGACTTGCATATCTTCAAAAGTGGGATGGTTTCCGACTTCTGTCTGGAAAGCCATCTGGTACTCTGGCACAGACTCCCCTGTTAGCAAAAGAAAGGAAGAAAAAAATCACTGATAAAAGGCAGAACAAGGGCTTTCAGGTGATGAAACCCAGTATCAAAGTTGTTGTCTATTGAGATGTTCTCCACTTTCCCTCAAAGTCTAACTTCAAAAAACCCCAGCTGATTTAACTGCAAAAATTAAGCATTTGTTCAGCAATGTCTCTAAGGATAACATCTCTAAACTTTGCTGGTTGAGCGGCACGTTCAGAATGTCTCAGAGCCTGAGGATGACACTTGATTTCTGTGTAATGTCACTACTGACTGTATTAATGTACTTCATTTCAGAGGAAGCCCAGTGAGATAAAAGATCTGTGCACACAAACTGCAGCTGTTTTACTACAGAGAGAATGCTGCATGTCAAACTAGTTCTATATGCTTTATCTTGGGAAGAAGGTAGTGGTTTGTGATACAATCTCGTGTTACATTTTAAAGGACTACTTCCTCTTCTTTTATGTTACAGGTATGCAGGATTTCTGTGAGTTTTCAATGTCACTGGCATTAATAAAAGTATGACTGACTAAAGGCTACCTTAAATCACAGCACTTTCCCATCTATTCTTTCATGAGGAAGTGTGAAAGGCACTTCAGGCACGCTTATCAGTTTCAAGAACTGGAAGTATTGCCCTTGCCATAAGCCCAACTCTCAGTGTTTGTAAACGCTTGATAATAATGTTCAAATTATAATTACCATGAGCCTTGCAAAGAGCTTAAACAGGGAATTTGAAGTCTTTTGAGCATGAACCATGCTCCACACTCAATTACACTGTATCGACAACAATCATCTTGAACGCTAGATGGCACCGACTTAATGGCAAAAACAACTGAGAACATTATTTCCCTTCTTCACTCTTAAAGAAAGCCACGGCTAGGGAGTAGCTCTGGTTGCTAATACCACTTTCTAGGATTGTGTGGTTTTCCAGTTCATTTAGTTACCTGGGAAGAGGTCTGTACATCTCATAAATATCTCCCAGTAGATAAGGCCTAGCGCATACATATCTACTTGTTTCAGTGCAGATTCACAATCCCTCAAGTTCACTGCTCCTTCAAGAACTTCTGGGGCCATATAGCGGATTGTACCAACCTGGAAAAACAGGAAATCAAAACTGTGAATCAGGAAGCAACTTCCAAATTCAATTTATTATTGGGATTTATATTTTTTAAATATCCTAACTTTTTTTTTGGGTAGTTTCTACACACAAAGAAAACGCAGTTCTGTTCTAATCAATGTCCCCAGTTTCTAGACACTTATCAGGAGCAGAGTCATAATAAGTCGCTTCTCCTACTCTATCACTTTTTTGCATGTACCAAAACAATTTTGTCCCTTACTCAATGTTCTCTTCAGTAATACGATACAACAGGAATGTTTCTTTTCCCTGAAATTACTCTGTTAACACCAGGGTATGCTTCATAATGGAAGAGATTGCTGCTGAACAAGAAACTTATTCTCTTTATCCCTGGACTGTCAGCAAGGCTCTCCCCTACATCTTCCATGGAAAAAGGCTATTAAAAGCCTTGCAGTATACCTATTCATTTCCACTTGACATATGTTAGATTAGAACAATCACTCATCAGTATTTGTAGGACAGTATTTCGTCACAGGACTATTCCATATCCCTGCATTTCGAACAGTGGTTTCCCTGTTTCTTTGTTTAGTAAGGGGAGATCTATAAAGAGGACCTGTGCATTAGGTACTGTTAATGTAGCACCTGCTTTCTAAGGGAAGGTGATTAGCACTGCAAAACACATTCTTTGAATGAAATGTAAGCGTTTTCTGGAAAAAGCACAAAACCAACAAATATGCCGAACCATTATCTGTTTAAAACAGTCCCACTGTATTTCCATAGCCTATATTCAGGTGTCAGTGTATTTATGCTTACAAAAGAGAAAACTACAAAACCCCCCACTTTCTGAATCACCACATTACAAAAGCCTAAGAAATCAGTTTCTTCTTTCTGCCCAGAATCCATTCTAACCCACTCCTAGCAGATGTTTCCCCAATCTGTTCCTTAAATTAAAAAAAGGATGCAAATTCTATACAGCCTACCTCAGCAGTCCATTCCAGGCCTTGGTTGCCTTCTATAGATTAGAAAGATTCCTTCGTAACTAACCTAACTTTTTCCTTCTGCAACATAATGCCATTACCTCTTGTCCTATTCACACTGAATGCAAATAGTTTATTCCTTTCTCATAGCAGCCATTTACATATTTGAAGACCTGTCTCTTGTCTTTACTTCCCTAAACAACCCTCATTCTTTTATCTTTTCCCGAAAGCTACTCTTTCAAGTACTCCCTGTTATATTGTCTCTGTTCTTTCTCAGTTGGTCCATATTTTTCTACATGCACTTACTCTCCCACGTCCAGAAAACTGCAGATGACACACAGAGAAATGGCTGCAGGATGTAAAATGCAGTATATGTCACCATCTCAGAAACATCAACACCAAAAACACCAAAGAATGTTTGGTCTTCAGTTAACACTTGCAGTACAAGACTAAAGGGACCTGTACCACATCATTGCAAACAACATGGCAACCAAACCTACCCTGCATCTTTCTGCATCTCACACAGAAAACTTCAGCCTCCAGGGCTGACTGACAGTCTATCACCTTTCAAAAGGCTAGGTTTGGTTTTGAGCGTTCTGAGAATAAAACCAGATTCTTTCTACCAAGGTCTTAGCCACTTCTCACCCCTATTGCAACTATTTCTCCTTACTGGAATTACACCACCTTAACCTTTACCTTGTAACAACAAAACAAACTATTTCTCAATCTTACTATAATTTGCCCTTCTTTATCCTCATTTGTACTTACCTCACTAATGGCTGCATTATCTTCCTCACCTGGGCGTACCAGCCTGTTTCCAGTCAGCTTCATGGAGAGCCCAAAATCACTAATTACACATGTTCCATCATTCTTTACCAGGACATTACGGCTGTTCAAGTCACGATGGGATATTGCAGGCTTGTAATGGTCTATGTGGACATATGGAAGTGTTTGTTACTATTTGAGCAGTCCTACTGTTTGACAAAACGAGAACACCTTATTATGTCTACTCAGCTATTATAAATAGAAAATCAACTTATCTTTTAGAAAGCTAACATTTTTGCTTCTTTATAATGAGCTCCACAGCATGCTAGCTATAGAAAACTGACTGGCATTCAGGGTTTCACTGTAGCTATACAATATATTAGGCTAATGCTATATACAGTTTTAGTGTTTGCCAAGAAACTTCTTTCCAAGGGATATTTCAGCATGATTCTGGCAAGGGAGACATCATGTACTTGAACACAGACCTGCTGCCACAGCCCTGACAGCCATTCCAAATGCTCTCTCTCATATCAACACTTCTGTGTCAAATAGAGCTCCAACTATTTACATTATGGTTGGAATTGGCACCTATTCAGAAGATACTTAGACAATATTATTGAGAGAGGCTGAACACGTTCATCTTGCAAGGGATCTGATCTTTTCCAAAGAATAATCTCAGTTTTCCCTAGTTTATATGCAACTTATTTTGTTGGTAAAGCAGCCAGTAGTATAGAACCAGTTTTACTGTGGATTTTATTCTACTCCATGACTTCCCTCCTAGCATTGACAGACCAGCCTATGGCTGTCTCTTCTTTAAGATGGAAGATTTACACATTTTCTGTCTGCTAATGGACACACCTGTCTGCTCATTTTAAAATGATGACGTTAAGATGATAGCTCCAGTTTCAGTGGCACCTGAGAATACCGATTTGGGTGTTCTCAGCAGTGCACATTTAACAGCATCTTCAGTTGTCATTCTTTGCTAGAGTTGATGCTTAACATTTGAGATATACAGTTTGGGGGTTTAATCCAAACATTAGCACCTTCATGTAGAATTAATGACATCATCTTTTTATTTACTGCCAAGAAGCTAATGCTTCAGTGCCAGGCCATATTCCACAGCCTGATACATCACAGATCTCAGTATATCTGCTTTATAATCATGATACTTCAGCTGCTGAAATGCTGGCTGAAGCATGCAAGCAGAGAAATCAAGGTATAAATCAACATGCTGTCACATCCAGTGCTCTACTAAACCATTAAAAGTCCAGCAGTATTGTTTGCACACAGAAAAGACTAGGCCCACACCCTCAGACAAAAATCAAGACGTGATAAACTACAGTGGAGTTAGGAGATTTAATTATTTCTCTTTGTGTATATAGATAGTTCATACACAAACTAAAAATTGCTTTGGTGATATGCGTCTGAGCTGCAAACACAAACAGAACACCCCATCTGTTTGCTCTCTGCTAGACAGACATCCAGCGCTTCAGGTCTTCAGTAATCTGTTGCCATGATACAGCAGCACTGCACAATTCTGCCTCCTCCTCTTGCCTTTCTCTAGGGCTCTGCTAGCTCTTACTCCATGTTTTCACACAAGCATCACAGACAGAGCCCACAACATGGGATTGTTCAGAAGGAAAGATCAGAAGTTCTGAGTACTCTATCTGCATACATCATCCCCTACTCATCACACTGTATCAGAGAAAAAAATAAATGCAGGCATCTACTACCTGATAGAAAAAAAGAGTGTTTTGAACATCTTGGCACCCTTCCTGGCCTTACCTCCTCGAGGTAGCTCCGTGTGCAGGTACGCCAAGCCTCTAGTTATAGAGTGTGCCAGACGACAAGAGCTCACCCAGTCACTTGTGTGGAGACTCAAATATTTGCACAAAGAACCCTGAAAATAGAACAAAACAAAGGATTAAAAACATTGTCCAGTTGAATAACTCGGAATCTTTATGAGAACCAGTTTTATCCATTGCTCCTGTAAGGTGTAATCCTGTAACTGCCTCTGTGTTTAACCGCATGTTCTAAAACACAAGACAGGACCAAAGTTTCATTAATTGCTAGTGCTACCATTTGCTTTAGATGAAGTGGAACAGAAAATTTATCACAAATAACAGGGACTGCCTTTATGAATAGCAATATTAATTATAAACCCAAAGCAAAGCACGCACTCCATTTGTTGCTCTGAAAAACTTCTACTGAACAAGAGAAGTAGTTAACTGCAGACATAACAGCCTGAGTTACAACATAGTGGCCTTTAAGCCAACAGCACTTATAGAATACTCAAGATCTCTCACTGGTATCTTCCCTGCTATAAACTATTTTTGCATCCAAAAAACCCTAACAAATCACAGGCATTTCAGAATAGGAGACACTGAAGAACAGAAAAAGAATGCCATGTTCGCCTTGCCTTGAAAAAGAAGTTAAATGTGGAAAATAGGGGATTTTTTAGTAATTTGTGGTAGAATCTCTGAGAAAACCAGAAGGATGGGTGTCAATGACGATATTCTAGATTCAGAGACTGCTATCTGAAACAAGTGCCAGATCCTGTCACCTATAATGCCTTTTGCAGTTTTCATGCACATAGTCCCCAGTGATAATATACTCAGTTTAAACAAACTAAATCCCCACGCATGAAGAACAAGCCATCCAGTTGACTCTGCACACATAGTACAAGATATTTATAACTACAAACTACCCTGGTTTTGCGTGTTCAAATCTGTAAGCTTAAAGATGCACCAATGTGTAACATTACCATAGCTACAACTAAAACCACTTTATTAAAAAATTAGCTATGTAACATTTGGGTTACAAATGTGAAGTCTGGTGTGTGCCACCTGGAGCTGACATTCAGGTGTGTAACACATGCACAGTTCAGATGCAGGCACACCAATACCAGAATTTGAAGTGATCAAGGAAGGTATTAGACATTTTAATCCAATGCTAAAACTGAAACCAAGTTCGTAACACTCCTTAATGGAATTACCAAAGTTACAGCTTTGCAGACTTAGCCTATGCAGAACAAAGAAACCACAAACAGATAACCTCCTCAGTGGAAACACACAACAAATGTCACTCATACAGGTTTACATGAGCATATTTTTCACTGTTTAAAATGCTGTTACATGAATCTCAAAGAGGTTTTGGTAATTAAAAAAACCCCTGAGAATCCACCTAGAAATAAGGAATTCTACTTTTTTTTATTCTTATTATTTAAAGCTTTTTAAGAAATATAAACACTTTTATTAGCCTCTCACTGCCAACAATTTGGATGCAGTAACAGATTTTCTTGGCTTAGTGGGCTGAGATCCTAGTCCATTCTGAGAGGTCACAGAACTGTTGTCATGGCGTGACTGGGAATCACTCACTGCATGAGGATCTCAAACCAACTTCAAGAGCTTTCTGCTGCAGAGCTCGCTAGCCACCAGGTATCTTTAAGCTAGCTGAGGGCTGTGATTTTATGCTTTTGGTGAAGTTCAATATGACAATCAGGAAAAGCTGTATTCCAGATTTAGAGAGATATATATCTGCAATTAAGATTATTCCTGTCAGAGTCATGAGTTACATGTTAAACTGGGGACACGTGTTCTGATTATAACTTTTGATACAATTGATGGTTTTAACAGTCACAAGATTCTATGTGTTTTACAACAATTTTTCTGCTGTTCTAAAAAGACACTAATGTCTGGCTACTGGGGGGACAATTCTGTGGTCATTACATATTTCCTGCTACGTCATCCCTTGCAACTTACTCTCTGCTTATTCACCTGCCACACCTTAGAGTACTATCAGAACAGCAGGTTGGTTGATAAATACATGTATCTTTCCTTTCGTTACTTGCTCACTGACTTTTTTTTGGTCTCAAGATATGTTTGGGTAATAACACAATTTGGGTCAAACCTATCTGTTTTGCTTTCACCAAGGCAACACCACAAGCAATTTTCTGTGTGAAAATGTTCAGGCTTGCGTGTTCCTATTTCTAAGAAGGAAAGTATTTCAAGAGAGATTGATGTTTTGGATGGGGAGTATTTCACCTGCACATCTTGTATAGGTTACTCCTGCTTGAAGCAAGATTTATGGCTCCAGTTTGAACAGTGCGATTCCTTTTTAGTAGTGCTGCCACAGCAGGCTTCCTTCTGTGCTGGTAGTGCCACATACAGCAGAACATCTGCTCCCTGAATTAAGGACCATACTGTGCCTTAATTACACCTGCTGTGAACTTTTCCAATGACTTCCAAGCCACTAGTGGATTGATTTTAGACTAAGCTTGCTGTTCCTAATTCCACATTGAGAAAGAATCTGATAATATGATGTTAGAAGCCTCATCTGTGCATGTAATCAGATCATTAATGTTTCCTGTTTATATAAGCAACAAGACACAATTTGCGATCAAATCACATTTCAGCTGAAACCTCTTTCATTCAAGAAAACAGCAAAACCAGATCACCTGTTAAGACAGTCATGCTATGCCCTCCCAGGAGCAGAATACACAGTCGAGTTCACTTAACTCAGTTAGTGACAATAAGCCTATTCTGCCAGAGCAGGCCAGTACTAGTCTGCTTCTTCAAAACTGAGCTCCTTCTAACTGAGCTGGTCATTTCCAGTATGTGCAATCTCTCTGCACATGCCCATTTCTTACAAGCTGCCATGATCCAAGTGTGTTCACTTACAAGTTTCAGTTAAGGTACTCTTCATATATTTGTGAAGTGCTATGTTGCCTTAAATTTGCATACATATTTAGATATTTATATACACTTATGCATTTAACTTTCAACACATGGACATACTTAGAGCCTAACACTGGCTGGTATTACTGCCATTTATGACTGTTCTGCTTCTTTTTGCTAATTGAATAGTAGTTTTTGTCCTACTGTCCTCATACACACTGGAGGAAATAAGAGTTCCCTTACTTGAGACCAAAATCCTTTAACTGAACAGTTAAAGATCTTCCCATATACAAGACAAATTAGTTGCTTTTTCATATACATAGCACCCACATACATTACATTTTATGATTTTTCATGAAAGCAATTCACATTTATGCTAGACTTTTTTAAAGCAGTTTCGTTTCTATTTGTGCACACACATACACACACACACACACAGAGTGTTAAGAACTCAAACCCATGAATTTGCTGAAGGTAAGCATTCAATTCAGTTAGCTATGAAGACTTGAAGATATGGTTCATGAAGATATGGTTATGGAAAGTAAGGCTGCCTTCTTAAGACGTGTCCTACATCATCAATATATGATACAGCTAAATAAATATGGTATGCCACAGAAAGCTTTAAAGAAGATAACAGGATAAAAAGCCAAAGTGATCTACAGTACCACAAGCTAGTCTGACAACAATCTACTGTGTTTCATTGTAAAAAAAACCCCACCATTTACTCAGTAGCTACTGAGATCACAACTTCTGTAACAGAAATTTAATATCTTAATATTAAAAAGTTTTAAATTAAATAATGTGTAAGTAAAAATAAGTCTTCAGATTCTATACCTGAATATTGCCCAGTTGATTGAAGAAACCTGCACCATAACCAAGAGCAAATACTATATCTAAGATTTTGTAAGACTACATTTGGTTGAACTAACTGGGAAATCTTAAAGAGTATTACAATAAACCACACTAAGGTTCATTAAAATTGTAATTTGTATGGATTATTTTTACATTACTGTGCAAGAAGCAGCAATGAAAAGCACTGGCAAATACTAAAGTACATCCTTTTTATATGGCTATTCTTAGGAATCTAAACCAATCCAATTGATTTCTTTGAAGCACTTACATTGGGGTAATATTCCATCACCAATAAATATTCCATGCGGCCATCTGCAGTGAATCTCTCATCCCCCACAATGAAGCGGGCGATGTTGTCATGTTCCATCAGTGGAATCCTGTAAATGTTTCTCTCATTGACAAAGTTCTGACGATTGGCAAAAGAAAAGACTTTGACAGCAACTGGACGTTCATCTAGGGAACCTTTGTACACCGCTCCATACCGGCCCCGGCCAATCAGCTGCAAACAGATGTAAATAAGTAGTTCATTAAACAGCAAATGAAGACAAACCCCAAGTTTTCACTCTAAAAAGACTGTACACCAACTTTTATACTGACATCCACTAGAAACAACAGTGAGTAGAGTGAATGATTTGTATTGAAAGCTAGAATGGGATTACTGTCATAAAAGCTATTCTGGAAGTGGAAGCATCAGCATAGGTCAACTTAAATCTTACTAAATTGATCTATAGTCTGAATACCCAGTGAATAAATCATATAGAAGCTATTCAACAGTTTTATAAACAGAATCAATAAAATCCATGTGTTTTGTGCTGCTACCTTTCTTCTTAAAACTTTTGCTTACATTTATAGCTTTTACATGATCAATTCTAATTAACTGCAGAGATCACAGACATTAAGCTGAACATTTTATGTTTAGGATAGCTTTAATAAGGCGTACCTTTTAGGTTAGTAATAAAAGCGTATGCATTTGTAGTGAAAACAGATACAAAAAAGGTAAAGAGTTTTTAAAAGAAAGGAATAATTAATTTTTTACTACCTGTGAATCCTTATTCTAGACCCCACCATGTTAGACAGTCTTCAGAGAATGGCCTTTCCTGTCTCTATGGCAACTGAAGAAAGATGCAATCTCTCCTCTAAACCAAAATGCAGGACCACCTTCAGAGGAATCCTGGTTTCTAAAGCTCAAGAAATTCTAGCTACATAAGAATTTAAGCACCTATTTGATTCAAATAATATTCAGTTCAGGAAGACCTAGACATGAAACTGTATGGATTTCACAGACCAGTATCTTTTTACTTTCTTAAATACTTCCAAATGGAGAATGAATGGAAATCAGAGGGAACTATGGAAGTAATGTTTCTAAGGATGATAGAACTGTCCAACGGGAAAGTTTTCAACAAGAAAGCATCCTTTACCAGACAGACTTTCCATTTCTCAATCCTTCCATGTCAGTGGATTGCAAAGCAGAAGCAAATCACTTCAAGGTACAAACCCAGAATGTATTCTACCCACAGAGATGTGAAAAGGCAAGCAGAGGTTAAGACAACTTGCCCTGCAACACCCTATGACTGGGGGTGAGGAATCGGCTCCTTTGGATTTAAGAGGACAGGAGATCACATAGCAGATCTTTCCACCAACAAAGTCGTCGCTTTTTCCAAGACTGCATACCAGCATGAGTGATTTCACCTGGGGCTTTGCACACATTTACAACAGACACTGTTATACTCTTGTGAACTCTGCCTCAAGTACTCTTTTGATGGCCCAAGCCACCCAAGCTTTGCTAATTAGTCTGCTGTCACCATTAGCCCAGACCACACTGCATGCCTGCAGTCTGCATCTCCAGGTGTGACTTCTAATGGGCAAAGGAAAGTACCATACTCTGAATCTCTCTCAGTCATTTTACTGACTAATTTTCTGGCTAAAAGCTTTTAAACATTCTGTAAGTTCTATCAAGCATACCAATTGAGAGCATAACATTTTGCTGTTGTACAATGGTACATCTCATACCAAGCTGAGTAGAAAGTTCTAGTTGGCCTCTAGTTGCCATGGAGATAGAGAGTACCCTGTTGTGAAGAATGACTATACCTAAACTCACCACTACTGCAATATACTGCCTACCTGCAGTAAATTCTATATTCCAGTAGTGTTACTAAAGCATTTCAAATGACTGTGGAGGATACTGTACTTAAAGCCATCTGTGTCAAACAGAAAGATTGATCTTTTGATGCAATGCTGAAATACAGCACATTCCAATTTCCTCCGTTACCTCCCAGTGTTCAGTATTTTCTTCTCAAGGTAGAATACGTTCTAGCCAATACCAACAAAATTACCAGCAAAAGCAGGCAAAATGTAACTGTGGTAACCTTTCTTTTTCTTTTGTCTTCTAATTTCATCTTTCAAATGTGATTTAGAAGAAAACATTATAGGAGCACTGATGCATTTATTTCTATAACTGTATCTGGGAAGCGGTATGACCAACAGTGTTACACTGAATAAAAATGAAGATTAAGTAACAGAATTGAACATTTACCTCCAACAACTTTAGATTATCCAGATCCAATGAGGGCTCTGATGCTGCTGCCTCCATCATATTCATACTGTGCAAACCTTGTTTACGGTCTCCTGTGGAAGGGCATGGGGAGAGAATCAGACAGTTTCCTTTCTTTGCCATGCTACAAGTGAAAACAATACAACTTACCCGGGACTTGGAAGAAATACACATTTTAGGCAAGGACATAACATGTAAAAGGGAACCCTCTAAAATCTTCTCAGAGTCAGTAAAAGCAGCAGTGAAGATACCGACAGCTACAAACTTGAGGCTATCTGCTACACAGCTATTTTGATAACTGAATGTCACTGGAAATTAACTCTAAAGCATGTTCACAACCTCACTTAAGCTGTGTGGAGCAAAGGTCTTCCTAAAGAAAAATGTCTCTCAAAATGCCAGTGGAGAAATGATAAATCTCTCTGTATCACCATACGAATGGGATATCACCATTGATATCCCATCAGTGTGGTAGTGGAGAAAGAGAAGCATTATGTACAAGTATATCATAGGGTCTGGGGAGAGCAGAAGATGTAAGTATAGTTTTGAGAAACAGTCAAAAGAACAATTAAAAAAAGGAATAATCAAAGAAAAGTCAAACCCTACCTGCAAGCATCCTGTATCCAAAGAACAGAGCAGCAATCAAAACAGCCAGTACAGACACAGATGCAAGGGCAATAACTATAGTTTCATCTCGATGAAAAGAATGAGAAGAATCTGAAAGAAAACAAGATAAAGACCCTTTAATCGTACATCTGAAAGAATCAGCACTATAAAACATGTAACTGTTAGTACAGCAATGGGGAGGGGGGAATTGTACTCTGGATTGTAAGACACTGCACTAAACTATTTTCTCTTAAAATCTAAGGATGGCAAAAGAGCTATCAGCTCAAACACAGCTGAGCACACACTCACTGGCAGCTTTTCCCAGTCTTCTCTTGCCACCACAGAAAGGGGCACCAAAAGCAGAAAGTGAATCTTCTTTCTAGCTGGCCAAGTTCAGCCCAGCCATACAAGGCCAAGTTGATGCAATCCTGGCTCTGCAGTCGGTGCCTGAATCCAGTTTCCTGGTATGAATCAGATTTGTAGCCCTTACAAGGAGTTTTTTATGATTACTTTTCCCAGAATGAAAAATCTCAAGAAAGTTTGCTGTTAATGCTGCAAATGTGATGAAAATTGAACATTTTGTATTCAAATACCTACAACATTTATTAGGCAAATAACCCATTTGTATAAATATTTCAAAATACTTTGGGGTGTTGGCTTGGGTCAGTGCTCAATTTTAGCATAATTCTCACTCCTTAATTCACAAAAACAGAGAGGTATCTCCACTGCAGCAGAGTGTCAGGAAACCTGAAACAACAATAAACCACTAAAAATAACCAGTTTTATTGAGCCTTTTAAAAAATAACATTCAATTTTTGTCAAAATATAAGTATCTTGAGTTATCTTTTTTATTCCCAGAAGGGGAAAAAGTTTTCATGGAGAAACTTGTTAGTGTCTTGAATGCTTACCCCCATGCTTCTCCAGAACTAGATGATCTTTAAGGTCCCTTCCAACTGAAACCACTCTATGATTCTGTGTCAGATTCCAGCCTTGCTTCGTGCAGGCATATAAAAATCCAGCCACTTTAATATAAAAATGGATTACTGCAGATATTCCTCTGATGTCAGAATCACTGGAATGTGGCACTACAAGACTCATTTACTTTGGCTTCAAAACCAAGTTTGGGATGTATGTTTAAACTTGTCTTATATATTGCTGAAAGGACTTCTTAAAAGCCTTTAATGAGACCTAACTATGCTTAAACCACAAAACAGAAAATGCACACAAGGCTTAAACATCAGGCAAATTTTTAGGTGAGACTGCAACACCATTTTTCCCAGTCTACGCTACCTGAATAAACTGACAAATTCGCTTTGCTTGAACTGCATTTTGAAGGGATTAAACACGATTCATTTATTCCAATTCCCAGTGCGGACAGACACAAGAGAACAGGATAAGAAGAGAAAGCAAATTTAAAAGAAAACAACATCCATTTTTCATAACCACAATGGTAAGAAGAAATAATATAAAGCTGGTAAAACAAATACCAGGGGGAGTTTCAGTGATAAAGGTATCTGAAAAATCACCCAGCAAAAATAACACACAGCTCATATTTGATAAACTGATCTCAATGAGAGGGAGCTTCTGATAATCATGGCACCATCACATTTAAATTTGTTCCATCAAAAGAAATACCATCACTACTGGGTCTGGTAAATTAAGTTTCGCTGAGAAAATAAGCTGTTGCCATAGAGAACTGTACTGTGGAGTAAGCGTTGTGACTCCTACTGCAAGGCGATTAAAAAACACACGTCACGGTTCTCACCTAAATTATGAATTCAAAACATGCACACATATATATATTAAAACCCACAATATCACAAAGGAAACTTACCTCATACAAAGCTATATAAAATATTGCACAAGTCTAAGAAGCTGAACAACTGCTGGCAGAGAAATCCTAATTTTTACTTTAATGTTTTTATCAATGGAATTTACATTTTACTGGCTTATCTTCTAAAACACATTACACGTGGTGGGTCTTTCATCAGTTCAAGATAGTGGCATGTATGAAGAAAATGTTGGTTCTGAGGGGCTGAGCTTTTTGCTGTAACCTCAGCTGTATTTTCTTTGACCACGCAAGTAGGGTGCAGCCATTTACAGGCTTCCCGCTGCTAATTACACAGTAACCATTTCCACCACTGTTTGCCAAATGCTATCTTAATGCCTAAGTTTGACTACTCTACTTAATTCTTCTTACAATTAAAAGGTTAACAACATGCCTCCATCATGAGGATGCTCCTCTACCCTGGAACAGGATTCTGCTGTTCCTCCACTCCTACCATGGCCCAGGGCAAGGGCATCTTGAGGAAGGGACTATTTAGCAGCTCTGGTTGCATTGGCACACTCGCTCTTTCTTCTGTTAGAAGCTTGTGAATGGTGGCATTATGCAGGCTGGAGAGCTACTAGAAAAACTCCAAATAACTTTTTGTGCTGATCAGCAGAAAAACAACATGCAGAAAAACCGCATCGTTGCCTTCTTGTTTCTTGACAGATCAATCCCTCAGGAGGATTTTCCCCTTTAAGTGGGAGCTGTGCAGCCACCACGTAATCTCAAGCAACTTCCTTGGCCTTCCACAGGAAAAACTGCTTTTGTTTTTTAAGCAAAGTTGCTTCTTAACAAATCTTACATTGGCTTTTCTTGAGCAAATTCCAAATTTTTATGAACATTTGACATTAATGTCAATGTTCCAACAGCCAAATTAGTCCTACAGTGTGAGTTACTACTGTCAGGTTGTTGAGCAGCACTTAGAAATGTAAGAATAAAGACAGATTTCTTAATAAGGGTAACTGAACATCTCTATGGAGTGGTAACGTGCATCTCCAAACGAGTGGCTAAAATGCTGCAAATGATGGCTACTGATTTTCTGTATCTTTTACTTGTAAATGTAAATAAAAAGAAATGCATGAAACAAACACAATGACAAAAAGCCCAGATGGCCCCCCAAACCCCACAAAAAGTATTATTTCTATATGCCCTTTATGCTTTGTATAATTGACAACTTTTGATGTTGTCAGATTATCGATCTTTCTTAAATAGAACAAAAAGGACATGACACTTAAAGACCCAATTATAAAACCTTCCAAAGCTGAGCAAGACTCTTAATTACTCATCTTTCCAAACCATCTCTTTCTTTGGATACATTTATTCTTTAGCCTTTTACACCAGCTGCTAACTTGCCTTTAAATCCCTAGATGAGAAATGCTAGCAAAGCCAAAACTAGATAGACATCTCAAGGCATCTGCAGAAGTTAACATTTCCTCTTTCATCTCCTTTTAAGTAAAAGAACACATATTTTCTATATACATAAGCACATAACCTGTATTTGCTTGGTATTATTTGGAGATGCACTTTAACTCACCCATAGGCACATCAGTGTGGGTCAATAGAAGAAATTACTGAAGTTTACGTGGGGCATTTTAAAATAAGCATGTATAATATGTATGTATACACATTTCTTTCCATGTTTTCTTCCATGAACTTCCAGTGCTGCCTGAAACAACCATGACTCCTGACAATTAGGTAACCAATACGAAAATTTATTTGATATTACACTTCCTATCAGTAGCTCCAGGCACACCACAGGGCACAAACAACGTTTTCTGAAGGAAGACTTTGTTGATCTGAAACTGTTAACAACCCCATCCCCAAATCAGTGGACTCTGCTTTTGATGTTTATTTACAACGATAAGATACCTACTCTACAGCTTCAGTATTCTTTCATGTCGTATTACAAACTGACTTCAAACACGCACAACTACTATTCAACAAGCTCATTTGGGTTTTTGAGAGCATTACCAATATTTGGGTATTTATTTAGTGACAAACTGAACAAAACCCAAACTGTCCAACACTGGCTTCAGATTTCAGACCAGGAACACTGACACTGGTATCTCACTACTATTCCATAACCAATGTACAGCATTAAAAAAGCAAAAGCATACACTGAGCAGAATTAGCTACAGACTCAAGAGAATGCAATGATTAAGGAGTTGACTGCTGATCCAAATTCTATCTTCTCTTGTACACAGAAGGAATCAGCAAACCTTCCTCAAGTGTAAGTTCCTGTAACTGAAAGCAAAGGTTAGTGCAGTTGCTTGTTTCACTGCTATTTATATGTGAGGTTTTTATTTCCAAGTTCCACTCAGGCTCCCTGATTTAAATCCAGAATCTACCAAAACAAAAAATTAAAACCAACAGAAACTGTTGTAAGGCCCAAATAACCACAAGAGCCAAACTCTTATCTCACTTGGACAGGAAAGGAAGAGCACTACTTACTGGGCTAGCAACTTTTCAGGCAGCAGTGTGAGGATGCCATTTAAAAGGGACCCAGCATGTACATACTTAACCTTGAAAAATTTCTGCCAGTAATTCTGATACTAGTCAACATTTCCCTCAAGTCCACTGATCCTATCACAAACAAGCGTCACAGCAAATAGTGTAACAGTCTTTTTGCCTTTTCCTTTTCTTCTACTATAAGAAAAAGAAACAAAGCACATCTCATTAGAACAGGGACGACCTCCTGCCCGGGGAGCAGTTGGTAACCAACAAGCCACCATCCCCAGAAGCATCCTGACCTCACCACCAATAAAGAGCTTGGTTTTGGCTCCCAAAACCCTCAGGACACCAACTCCTGTATATGGAGAGAATATTGTCAAACGTACACACAAATAATTGAGAACATATTTCAGAGCAGACTGTGAATGGGATTGCTTCTCATACTTGGTTAGAAGTGAGGCATCCGGCTGAACCCAGCCCTGCACTTCAGATACTCCCTGCAGGCACTTCTATCACAGAGATTTCTCTCTCCTCTCTCAGGCATCACTGCCTTTGGTTTCCAAACACTTACACAATGTCTTCAATAAATTCAATCTTTTTAAATTAAGCTTCCATTTGCCACACATAGAGGTTGTCTACTGCTGCCTTCCTAACCTTCCCCAAGAATGACAGAGAACAAAGAACACTGACAGTGCTAATGGCATCAGGAGGAATAATATTTTCCCTTCAAATTAAGTTTCCCATTATAAACATTAAGCTTGTGATATTAATTAATGTAAAAGATTCCAATCTGTGCCTATGCTTGAAAAAGCTTCTTTTATTTCTCTGCAATTTAACTTCCAAAAGTGAAATCATCTTCTGTATGCTCCTTGTTTCTGTACTCAAACATCAGCATTTATCCTATTACCAAAGAACATTTTGAGAAATCAAAGAAAACTGAGGTAAAGCCAAGTAACAATGGTCAATGGCAAAAGGGTCTGTAAACATACAGAACAACTCCCTGGGGGTCTGAAAGAGGATGCGTGATTTCTGTATCTTCCTTTGCCATCTGCAAATACAATGAAACCTGTGGACAGCCACCCCTTAGCTCCCTCCACCCTAATATATGTCCTGCCTGGGATCACTCCAAAGAAAGCATCAACTAACCCACCACTACCAGAGCTACTTGTGCTGGTTCCAGCACCAAAGCCTGTGCTGTAACACTAAAATATTCCAGCCTGGTTGATGAACTGTGAGGAACCCATGCAGAGTTTCCATATATCCTAATTCACCGTTCAGCACAGTGTTGCCCCTGATACTATTACTAAAATTACAAGCTATGAAGCGAATGGAATAGGAACTGAGTAGGAAGGCAAGTCTCCTCCTTATAGTAGATGAAAGATGTCCTGAAAACTCTTCTTTATCACTGTATCAAAGGTGCTACATGATGATGGCCAAAGAGCCCCCTGGGAAACTGCAGAGATCACTGTTATGATGAGACATCTGAAGACAGCCATGAGAAAAGGCAGGGAATGTCAGTCATATTAAAAAACTAGGAATCCCATAGGGAAAAATTTGATTGTGTAATTAAAGGCTGTATCACAACACAAACACACACAAGGAGATGGCCTTAAAACTGTGCAAGCAATTATGTTGTTTCCTTCTGATCTTCAAATGTTTGAATACAAAACCTTAGGCTTTAAAATGTTGTTTCAATGCTATATATTTATATGGGAGTGATCATACAATAAAGGACATTTGACACAAATTTCTACCAGATCTCTATATTGCTATTAAAGCTTTCCATTCTGTTTCCGGAAATCTGCCTACTCTTCATGTAAATGACTCACAGCTGTGTATGTATCTGTCATACAGTAGTAAATAATTCTACAAAACCCATGTGTGTATTTAAGTTTAGATAAGCATTGTATAACAACACTTTAGAGAAACATACAATTATCCTATACAATGAAAATCAATTTTAAAAGTAATTACCCATGTTCCCACAGAATTCCTGGTAAGGATATATCAGAGACCAAGAGGTCTTACAGCTGATAGGGACCAAAAATATTAGTATTTATTTAAATTGCCACATAATCAAGTACCAATGTTAGTCTTCAACAAGTATGGCAAGGACCATCCTTTAACCTTCACAGCACAACAGCAACATCTGATTCTTCAAAACAACTACAGCTGTATGGACTCTGATCAAAGTCAGTAAAATTACAGAGGGTTCAAAGATCTGCCCATACAGATCTGCTTTAAAAAGAAGCAGAGTCTTCACGCCATTCTACAACTATTTCTTTGATGTGATAGATTCAATATGTTCATTGCCAATCTGTTGCACAAGTTGCTTTTCCATTAAGGAATCTCAATGATACTGAGGATAAGATCAGAAGGATGAGGAACACCATACAGTTAAGTCATCACCAGCACAGCGTGAGATGGAAGGCTGAAGTGTGGGGGCAATATGGCCTTCAGCTGCAGATGATTGCAAACATGCTCTGCAGATTGGAAAAGAGACTTTTCAAGTATAATTAATTCTACTTGTGTTTAAAGTTGCATTTCTTTTCACAGTGGCTCTGCACAACTTTCATGCCAACAATAAGAACTCAGTCCTTGGAAAATATATACAATTCGCCATCTTTTCCAAGAGACCACAGATCTCAGTCATAAGCTGTTTATCTATTCTGTCTACACATAGCTTGTATCAAACCTGTCCTAGGAATATTCCATAAAGTGTAAAATAAGCCCTCAACCCTTACTGCATTCTAGCAGCACATTCCAACCAAACCAAAACACCTCATCAGGCCTTTTTTCTCTTCTTTCCTTGACAGTGATCAACATTTCTTTCCAACCGACTGCTACCTCATTCCTGATCCACTGTCCTGCAGTAAGACAGCTCAGTCTTCATCACGCTAAAGCCACTGACAAAAAAGCCTCCAATACAAACACTATACCAAAATAATTCAAACCCTTTAATGTAAATCTTAAATTCATTCAGTGCAGAGAAGAAGATGTGAAAGAAAAAAACACCAAGCCAGAGAACTTGTAATGAGAAATATATTAGTAGGCTACTAACATATTTCTAACTACTAACGTCTAAAAGGCTTTTAGATACATGGACACAGGTTATGGACTTTCATACACGCAAACAAGAATCCCAATCAGATAGCTCTCTACATCAATTTAATCAAATGGATTTAAACCCACAGTTTTAGTTAAGCTGCAACTACACGGTTTGAATTCCTTACAGTTATATTCTATAGACCTTTACAATGAATTGCAAGTTCCATTAAACCTATGCATAGGTTGAGAACAATGAAACAAAAAACCAGCATTACCTAAACTGTTTTTGCTGTTCACCTCAGCTTTTATAGGTGTGTGTTTCAAAACAACCATTATCCTAATTCTGATTTATGAGCCTGTCCATTTCAAGTGAGGCTGAGTCTTCTGTAAGCGCCTGACAAATTACTAATGAAACTAAAAATCTATGTGCCCATTTTGTAACAAAATACCATCCAATGTAAATATCTGATACCTATCAGTGTGACCACCTTCAATACTTAAACCAAAGTTCAGGTAAGGAACACTATTTCACACACAATTTTTCGAGGCACCTGAATCTACAATGAATTTAGCAAGAAATTCTTCTATGGAAGAGGACTGAGCACCCGGTGCTTGGGCAAATGAAAAGCACAATGGGAACTGTATTTTTTGTGGGAGATGGTGCGACATTCCTTTACAAAATAATCCTACTGACCAGTAACCCTAAGGCAACTTTTTTTCATAACTGAAAACGGATGTTTTCCCTGGACTTAAAAGCAAATCCCCAGTTTCTAGTCTATTGGCTTAGATGAAGCAGAAAAATTGCATTTAGTTCCAATCATACTGTTATTTGAAGAAATTTAAACAGTCACCGATATGTTTCCACTTTCCATTTAGCACAATCATATTTGACTGATTTAAACCTTTTTTTTAATATAAAATCTTATATATGTATTGTCACGAACTTTATGACACCTCTTTTCATGTCTTTCAACACCTCAGCAGAGGCAAATTTCTAACTCAGTTTTCACATAATCACATTGCTGTATGGAACCTGGGCTGTAAGACAGCACCAGACTCTCATGAGACTTGCAGTAACATCATGACCTGGCAACGATGCAGCACAGATCCATCTTGGCTGCCTCCTCAGAGAATGCCTCAAAACATCATGCAGCTTGGCCTGTAAAATTCGTTTTCCATAACGTGCTCCAGAGGAATCCTGCTACAGCCAGGAGTCAGTCACTCGGGATGGCAGAGCTTCAGGGGGCAGATCTCGCTTTCAAATTTGCTGCCAGAAAATGCAGTTTGGATCTGAGCTTTCTGGGCTTTGTCCTGAAGAGAAGGGCTCCGTCTGCCCCTGCAGCCACGTGGTCCAAGGGGCGGAATCCTTTGTGGCACCCCTGTCCTCCCTTGGGGTACCAGCTGCCGTCAAACACCTGATCCAGAGCCAGGCTGGCTTTGCCTTTTTGTTTGTTTTGAAAACTGAAGGCTGCACTGATAGCTGAACCTTAAAAATTAAGCATATGTGGCAATTTCTTTGGCAGAGAACTGGGTTGTGCAGTCCCCAACAGCTCCTTCTTTGATGACTAGATACAGAGAGGTGAATTAGCAGCTTGTCACATTTGTACTCCAATAATTCTTCAGCTGATAAAAACTCAACACAATTTCTCCTTCTGCCATTTCTTGTGTGTTTCAACATCTTCAGTGCCATTTCTAACACTACTGAATAGACCCTTATAATCATGATATAAAATGAATAGCAATTCAAAACAAAACCCAATTTAGATTATCTTCCTGAAGTTTCCTACGTACCAATAAATACTTGGTTACTAGAGAGATAAAATAAACTCCCTGCTTCTACAGGCAAACTGCATTTTAGTACACCTCAACCTCGCCTTCGAGCTTAATGGAAATCTAATTTGAGCACTTAACCACGTATAGGGCACATCTTCTATACTGAAATAAAATAGTCAGAAAAAAATGTTTCTTAATAAAAAAGCTGGAAAAATTCTCCCATTTACATTATCCCGTTTATACTGGTCTTGGACAAAAGGGACTTTCTCCTTACCAAACAAAACAGTAACACTGGCTTTAACATAATGGCACTCTTCCAGCCTCTGTAGACACACTGGATCGAAAAATGCATCGGCTGCAACTGGGGGGCTCGGGGGTGAGAAAGAGAAAGTCTCTTTTAAAGCTATTTTAAGCTGTTTTAAATCCAACAGGTTCAATAGCTAAACAGTTCATGTTTGTAATGTTCAAAAAATAGAGCCAAAAAAATGACAACAAAAGACTGGAATGCCTATTTTCACACGGGTGACCAAACAACCCCACACCCACACTTCCCCCAAGCTCTCAAATCCTTTAGAAAAGGCAGCTCTGATCCCACATGCATTTCTTTGTGTCTTCAAGAGCTCCGAAGCCCGGCGATGTTGTCTACCAACCGGTGGTGCTCCTCTCACTCCTGCAAACACACGTCCCCTCCTTGCCAGCACTTTCCTTGGAGGGAAGGCTGAGCCAAGCTCAAGCAGCGTGGGGCGGCTGGGCCTGTCCCAGCAGGCGCTTGCTGGGTGCACCCTGGAGGAGCTCTGGGTGTCTCTGCTTACAGCCATTGGAGCCAGCTGCGGCATGGAGGTGAGATGCTGCTCCTGACCCCCGGCTCTGTGCTGCCTGTGCTCCGGGACGCTGAGGAATGATGTCCTGCCGATGGAGCTGCACACCTCTGACTGAGGGTCAGGAGTAGTCTTTTCCTATCAACCTCGGCAACAGATGCTGATGAAAAATTAACTGATTTAATGGACATGATTATACAGGGTGTTTATTTCCAAGTCATTTCCCTAAACATGCAATAAAAGCCAAATTTTAGCGCAAACTTAAGCAGCCAACCTGTTCAAGCAAAAACCCAAGCCCAAGACAAACAAGGTAAGAATAAGTTCTGGCAAAGCCTTTTATTACACTTGTGGTTTATGTCCCAGTCCTTCAGATCTAATGTCCTAAATCAGCTTAATACTATAATCCTCAAGTGTAAACTTCAAGTGCAGCAAATACTTTAGTATCACAACTTAGCTCTTCCTACTTTTTTAATTGAAGAATGTTTTCCTACACTTTCGGTACAACTCAGTAGAATGCACATTCTTGTATGGAAAAGGTTTTTAATTTTAAACCCAAAGGCATGTACGACAGAGCTGTGAGCTAAACCTGTCTGACACTTCAGAAACATTCATGGTTACTAAAAATCGTGTTTGTCTGGCTAATGCCAATTCAAATAACACACATGATATTCCAGAACGTCTGCATCTGCTCTAGCTCTTCCTACCATGGTTTAGAAGGACAAAGTCTAACATGAAAGTACATGCAGTACATGTCCCCTTTTCCCATTAATCCTCCCTCATGCCCTCCCATATTTCCCAATCATCTTCTCTGCATGGCCATATAATTTCTGACTTCTACCAGATTTTCTTTTTAGTGCTTCAGAAATATTTTAAAACACTTTTATAACTTTAAGATAACAATAATCCTTACATTTCTCCACCCTCTAACATCTTACCAGGTATTTCTCAGACAAAATTATTGTTAGAAGGAACTGAGTGACAAAACAGCTGGAACTCGGGGTCAGCTGAGGAATACAGCGAAGAGCATCTTCCCTTCTTTTCCTCAAGATTCAGTCAGCATCAATGTCTCTTGGTCTTTCTCACTCCCATCCAGCAAAGTGCCATCACTGAAGACACCGTTCTCCCTCTGCTGCAATCCCCTATATCTATGCCAGTGAGTGGAGGATGTCAGTGGAGCAGCTGAACCACTCCTGGTTCCTGCTGAAAGCCATCTTTCCTTCCTGAGAGACCTTAGAGAAACAGGGTTTTTTTTCTATCCCTATCCTTGCTTAAATGCAAACTGAGCTGGTTTCTGGGCTGGAAGAATCTCCTGCTCACAAATACTACCAAGATACAAGATGCAGATATTAAGGGACATCGCTAAGTAGAAGGAAATGAAGGACAGAAAAGGCTGTGAAAACCTGATAAGCCCAACAGAACAGTCTGGAGACGAATGCAAACAGACAACAGCATCTTGTATGAAGGCACACAAGCATATATGTCAGATATGCAATTTTTTGTCCTAAAGAAGAGTTTTGCAGAACTTGAAATATAAAGCAAAGAGAAACTTGTGTTCTGTTTCTGGCTCTGATATACAGTAGCCTGATTTTAGGTAGGTTGTTTTGTTTCTTTGTGCTTTATGTTAGGCATTATATAATGGGGAAAAAAGTACCTTCCCTAACTTCAAAGGTTATTCTGATTATTTTAAAATAACATGAAGATGAAAAAGGCAATAATGATAAATAGTAATCCTTAGTTTGCACTTATGCAAAATCCTTCTACAGATCTAAGTGCTTGATTTCAGATGAAATGCAGACATCGTTTGATGTTCATTTCTTGTAGCACAAGAGTGCCAGCTCCGGCATCCCTTGCCTCCTACTCCCAGGGGCCTGTTCCAGCCCAGCGGTGCCCTGACAGCTGTGCTGCACAACTGCGGTTATGCTGAGCAGGGAATTGTGCATGAAAGCCAACAGGAGAGACCATGGGAGGGGAGGAAGGACGATATCTAAAGCAGCACCCTGCCAAAACAAATATACATCAATCAAGTACGAAGGCTGGTATCAAAGCTATCAATTTGCATTACACCGTGGGTATAAGACAAATACAGCTGACTCCACTTGTATAACATGTTCTGTCTGCCCTACAGTAACAAACTTGTTTCAAACCAGGAATAAATATTGCAACACAAATCTGAACAGGTCACGGGGACATGTTTCATAATCCCGTGGAATTGATTTGCTAACGATGCCGGAATCTGCATGGTTGCCACATTAAGTTCACAGATCGAACAAAACTTTGGCATATTCAATGATACAGTTTCTGTAACTGTATTTTCAATGTAATTACGACTTTTCTTCAATCAATCTCTGAAACTGTCACAGCCCTGAGTACTGTTCCAGCTGTTTTAATGACACCGTACAATTAAACTGTAAGACTGAGACTGGTTTCTTCACAGGGCGCTTATTTACACAAATACTATATAGAAATTAGAATGGGAAAAGCAGCCTTTTACAAAATGAATACAAAAAGGGCTTCTGTCCATCCGATTTACTCAAAGGCTGAGCGTACCATGAAATCCTATTAAATGAACGGCAGAAACCTCAAGTCCCATTAAACAAATAGAAATCTTTTTTGTGAAACAAAAAAGTGAAATTAAACTTGAGGCTGACTCCTTCCTGACAGGTGTTTCTGCTTTAACACATCACAAAATACAAGCAGTCATAGCCACTGCTTCCAAATTACTCTTCTGGTTTGCAGCTGGACACCATCAAAGCCAGTGTAGATTTCAGCAAAGGCACTGTGAAACTTGCTCACTTTCAACACGTTTGGTCACCTAAAATTTAAGACACCCTCATTACGAGTCTTCTGATTTTTTTTTTCCCATCATTCTCACACTACTCTTAAAAGAAATCAGATTTAGGAACATGTAATTCTATAAGCTCTATTAAAGTGAAAAGGCATAATCAGGACGAAAATGAGGATTTGTAATTGCCATTTGGAAGGAAAGATTCAATCAACTCGACACTTTCAGCTGCACTATGATTAATTCTTTTGTTTCTTTTCTCTGCTTACCCCTTCTAACAATTGGCAGGTAATCACATCAGTTATGCCTCTGAGCAGGTACCATCCCACTGTTGTTTTAGACAAGAATTCTGTTTCCCAGTCTGCCCTTTCAAAAAGGAAATCCAAGTGTTCTATGATTTCTATGATGATTACAAACCACACTTCCTATTTTTCTTCCTAATCTTCCCTTTTCTGCAAGATTTCAAATCCAGGAAAGGTCTGTCAGGAGCCCAGTTCACTGCAATAATGCAGCAAGCTGTCAATTCCTTGAGCACATTTCCACCAAACAGAATATAGCCACATTACAGCTGTACACCGATATTCAAATTTCAAAAGGCATTTGCAAGTACATATTTGCTTCTCCAGAGGAAAAAAACCCGAAGCTAGCAGCACCTAGCTGGTCACTATTTCATTTAATAATGATCTAGAGTGAATGGAGAAGCCTGCTTTCCAAGCTCAGTTCAAAGGCTCCGTCCTAACAGCATTGTGCCAATGGCACTTTTGGGAATAAGACACTGCTACTGCCATAATCCATTACAATGATTACAAATACATTAAAGCAATGAAGAAATTCATGACATGCTTCAGGCACCACTGTGGCACTGAACATGCTAGGCTATTCAATAGGACCTGCTCAAGTAGAAACTGTAAATGACTAAAAGCGATCAGTTCTTACGCACCCTGCTATAAACCTCCAAGTGTACCAGCTTATGCTCACCTTCCAACTCACAACTTAGCATGTAGGCATGCAAGCATGAAATGAACATGTCTTTTGATGAACATTTAAGGTGACATTTGAGCTCAGCTAATTAAATATTTAGCACTGCACTCCTCCATACTATAGGAAACTTCTGTTCCACAGCAAATGTAACATGGTGACCACACAGCCAGACTCTTACTAAATGTGCTCACCTCCACTCCCTACTCTGCACAGTATTCTGCAGACTGTATTACACACTAGCTCAGTGCAGTCAAGTTCAGCACAGGGGAGAAGCTATTCAGACTGATATATTTGGTACGTTATTTCACTCGGTCTTTTCTGGAATATTCAGTGAAATTAAGGATTCACAGTTTGAGCTTTCCCCATTAGCAAAGTTTAATTATTATTGTCTTCATAACAGATATCTAACACTCCAAGACTATTGTAAAAGCTTTCTCCCTGCAGTAAAGCTTGACATTTTCTGTTGTAATAAAAGGACAAAAATTAAAAAAAAAAAAAAAAAAAAAGAAAAAAAAATTTCATTTAACTACATAAACCCAGGAAAACTAATGGTAGCGTACCTGAGCTATACAGCTGACATCTCAAGCTAGTTTAAAACCTTTCCCTTGATGCACTCTCTCCCACTGCTATTAGATACTAACTATTCTCTTAGTGCTGGACAGAACTCATCTCCTATTTAACCCTCCAAAGCTGAGCAGGGTTAGCCCACATCTTCCTCAGTGCCCTCTCATTGCAAGTGTCCCTGTACAAGCACTGCTTGCATGAGCTGCAAGGTCTGTGGACAGCATCCGTCCCAGAGCTCCTGGCACACCACTCAGGTGATGTGTAATGCTTTGGGTTACAGTCTGTATTTATTTCACCCACACACATTTAGTTTGCTCCAAAGATGCTATGAATGGCTCTGCAGCTGGGAGTGTTTAACACAGGTGTGTACAGTGCTACGCTCACCCAGACCTACGTGTGGTGGTGGATGCTTCTGGTTTCATCTGCACAGCTACCAAGTGCATGACTGATTTGCTGACAGTGCTGATGGGGACAGAGAAGCTCGTGTTATTCTTCAGGATCATTAAAAATCATTTTCAAATCCCAGTTTAAATATTTTCCATATATTCTCCCTATCACTATTCATCTACCACTTCTGGTGGTTTCCATGCTTTATTTCGCAATAAGCTTTCACCAAGTTTTTTCTGCTTTCCCAAAGCACACTGCAAAGCAGCAGTGTTTGGACCTGCATTCAAAGGAAGAACACTGCTAAGTGTAATTCACTGTGCCTCAGTTAGCATCACCCATTTTGCCTTACTCACTGCAATAATAGCCTCAGAGAACAGAAAAGGAAAAAAAATAGAACAGCAGGTAGACTGTAACCAATTTATATTTGCTGCAGTTTAGATGTCTGCCTTCCAGGAGTTCATGTTGGTGTGAAAGTGGGTATTTTCTACACCCCAGAGGTTATTTTGTCTGGGGGTTTTTTGCTGGGGGTGGGGGGGTAGTTTTGGGGTTTTGTTTCTTTTGGGGTTGTGTGTGTTGTCACGTTTGGGGTTTTTTAAACTCTCATGTCAAATGGATATCTATATAAAACCTTTACTTGTGCTTTCTTACATCTGTACTAATTCACTGGGGTTTAAAGTTCTATTTCTGCATCCCATATCACTACTTTCATGTGAGTTCATGCTTCAACAGTAGAAACAGGACCACAACAAAGCAACAATGATCTTGGTGGCACCATATAGCTGGTCCCGCTGTCTAGAGTACCTACCAGCGATGTATTCTCACATACATGCATCCAGTTTGTGAAGAGATCCATAGAGAGGGCTCTGAGCCATCACTCAAAGGTAAATTAAACAGCTTGATTTGGCATAGGGGGAAAAAAACCTCAAAGCAAACCCTTACACTGGTACAGCTCCAACACTCTTATTTCCTTTCCAAGTGTTACAAAAGCGAGAAGTGCTTTCATATAGGATGCATGGATACCTTAACCTTGCTCAAAGTATATATACAGTTTTAAAGCCAATGTGAATGTCTGGAACAAGGAATTTTTTGCTATTCTAAGAAAGTATTCACAAGTCTGCAAGCGGTCTCTAAACAAGCTTCATGCTGCCAGTTGCAAGGAAGACAAAATTTCAGGCCAAAGTCAAAAGCTGCCTAATGTCATCTATAGATACTTCAGGAACTTCTAGGAAATAACTGGCCCAGTACCAAAAAACATACATGTAATATTGTGTGGGCTCAAACTTCAAAATAAATGCATAAACCTGTACTGCTGCAACACTGAATCCACCTCACTGGAACCTTCAAAGGGATTTAAAAGAACTGAATCACAAACTCCTATTCAGTCTCAATGCAACTTGGTATCAGGTGTTGGAGAAAAAGAAGTCCTTCCTCAGATCTCTCAGAAAACGTCAAAAATCACTTTCTGCTTCTAAAAGAAGGAAAAAAACTAAGGCACAAGGAAAAAAAGCTAAGACAATAGAAAGTCTTCACACTTGCATCTTTCAATATCTTTCCTTGCCCTTAGAGATTGAATTTCTAACTTCTCTTCAGACATAGCAAATGTTCTTCCATTAACTAATTTTGTATAGAAATACAAGACACAAATTAACTGAAATAAGGCACAACATTATAAGTTAGATTTTAAGGCTAATGAATATACTGATTTCTTTCAAATTTTTAACTGTGTTAAGAAAATAAATATCTTAGTATCCAAAATATAAAACTGATAATAAAATCTGACTTCTGAGAAAGAAATGCATGGACTATCCACATAAATCTGATGTGAGTAATTACAGAGATTCATACCTATTCTGATACTGAAAGCACAGAAGTTTAAATACATATATACATACACACACACACACGTCTCAAACAAAACCTTGTGCAGATTTCTAAAAGGTGGCATTAGAAGTCAGATATCCCATCACAAATTCAGTCCTAATGAGAACTGCAACAAGGGAAAGTGGCTGTCACACACAAAAATAGACAACACTTAGTTTCCCAACTCCAGTGCTTATGTACTAGTATCCATAGCAACACATTACTGTTCATTTTATTTATTAAATACAAACCAGTAAAAATAATAATAATGAATGATATACATTAAGAGCAGCTATCTCGGTACATAAAGAAGGAACCTTCCCAAACCTATCACAGAAAGAAAACAAAACTGTAATGTGACGGGGACAGGTAACATCCCAAAAACTTCAAGCTAAAAATGAAACAACACAAAGTAAGACTCAGTACAAGCATACAGCAGTAGTTACATATCTCATTACAAGATTTTCAGGAATTTTCCTTACCCGTATCAGCCCTCAAAACAACAGTAAACTCTTACAACCAACACAAACAGACTTTCAGTACCAACTTGAATCTCTGTTTGCTTGAAGGCCTTTCAATAGTACAATTATATCCATGGGAATCTTCATCAAGATTTTAGTGAATACACTATCATCCTCTCCTATTTGGACAGCAATAACAGAAGTTATTTGATCTTGAATGCAACAGCATTGAAAAAACACCTTCAACTGGTGTATAATCAGGAGTTACATGACCAGGAGAACACTGAGGTGATGCTTTCCTATCTGCATTGGTCTCCTGGATGCTCTATGAAGTCTTTGCTTTTAAGCACATGGTTTCTGTTAGCCATGAAGTCAAACGATCACCTCAAATCACTATGATTTCAAAACAGTCCTGACAGCTCAGTTCTTCAGAAATAATGGAGACATCTATACTCGAGGATGACACATGTCTGAATCTAGATGCCTAGTTATGAAACTTCACATTCAGAATTACAGAGTTAGTCACAGGTTCACAGTTCAAACACCCGAGGCACTTACCTGAATTTGCCATTCCCTTTATTAATAAAAAAGACATAAGTCTTCCTTGGTAAGGAAAACAAATTTAAAACCCTGATCCCCAGTATCCATCCACAGGCAGATATTTTGTCTGATATATGGGAAGAAAGAGACCAACTAGAGTTTATAACAAGTAGAGCTCCTAACCTTTTCTATACTCCCAGTAGGAGATATTCCAACAGTACAATTGTAAAAGCAATAAAAAGAAATCAAATCCCATAAAGAACAATCATTTAGTCCATGTACACAGTCCTTGAGTTCAGCCTTTGACTTCAGCACCTGCACCCCAGACCTGACCCAGCAGCTGGACCAGCACGGTGCTGCCCAGCCGCTCCTGCTCCCTGGCCTGGGGGGGAAATGTGGCTATCTGCCCACAGCCTGCTCTGCACCAGCCTCTGCAGGAGCTGCCTGACATCTAACTGACATTATTCCAGCTGTTCAAACACTTTGTCTAAATCTAATTTAAGCACCCTTAGAAACAACTTATCACATTGTTAAAAACAAACGCTTTATTTACCTGTAGCTACTCAGACTGTGCCAGACTGAAATACAGTTAGTGTTGTATCTCCAGACAGCGTCCTGTCTGAAAACGCACTGTATGCTGTAGCATAAAAGGAGAAGCCACAAATCAATGTTAAGTAATGTATTGGATTTTCAGGATCACAATTATTTTCCAGACAAAGAAAACAATTTTACTGAAAAAGGCTCAAAAAGGAGCAGTGATTAATGACCAGCTCTGAAGAGCCAACATCTTTTAATTTAATCGTCTGTCTGGACTTCCAGTCTCCTCTGAGGAGGCCGAGTTCCATTGTGCTGAGCTATGGATGCAACTTGGGTAAGACTGCAAAGCAGCTGGGCTAACAGGAGGCTATTCTAAGTGTATGTCAGATGCCAAGAAGCTAAAGCTTTCTTCCTCAATTGTATCTGTTCCAAAAATCAAAGGGGTAAAATGTACTGGACAAAACCATAATATAGGATTAGATATTTGTCAGCAAGCTTAGCACACAGGACAGAAACAAATGAGACTTACTGAAAATGCCTAATTCAGGAGCAAGAAAGACATGACAGGTTTTCCATGATCCACTATTCTGAACAGATTAGGTTAATAGTACTGAACAACCAATATCAGACCCAGTATTTATAAGCAATCTTCTGTTTTGTACTTAAGAGTTCCAATGCCTAGCTTGCTTATTACTATCTCAGTAGTCTGTGGACAAAGACTGTTCTCACCACTACTGTACCAGGGACAGACAAAAATCAATGATTGAGGGAAATTTAGAGTAGTAGCTGGCAGCACCTAGCAGCGTTTTATAACCAAACTGTGCAGACTTCTCGTTCCTTCTAATCTTAACTCCATTCACTCCAACATTGTTGAAGAAAACCAGAGTAGAGCCACGCTAAAAAATCAAATATGAGGAATGCTACTAGATTAACACTGCAGAAGAAAGGAGATCGTGAGGAGCAGCTTTCTCAGCAGCCTCCAGGCTGCCTGGGAAGATACAGCTGTAGCATTTTGAAGCAAATGCCCTCTGACAGGGGCTGCAGCAGTGGAGGACTCTGAGCACAGCCATTTTCACCACTCCTGCTCGCTGCAGGAAGTCTTTAGCCTGACAAGAGAGGGAGACGGAGACATGGACAAACCTGATTTGAAAATAAATGTTGTTTGATAAAGCACAGAGAGAGAGACCAGTAGAACATTCACAAAACATAAAGAGTGTTTCAAATCTGCTTGGTAATGACTACAATGTACAATCTTGGCTAATTCAGTCAGTATACTTTGTTGAGGAGAGTTACCTAGCCACATTTGCAAGTCCTCAAAGGAGAAATGCTTCCATGGTGGTGTAGCCTTAACTCATTCTGAAGTGTTAAGATTTACAGCAACTAGTATTAAAGTTTTAGTGTGAGTGGAAGAGTTATTAGAAGCCTACTGCTACTTCTACATCAGAAAGCCTGTCGATTTAGAATGTCCCCAGAAAGTATATTGTTATGTCAATCTCCCTTCCAGAGAGCTCCTACCTATCTCTTGGGTTTGGGGTTGTCAAATAGCAGCGTAGGATTTGTCTAGAATAATGTTGATATTGTATACATCGTACACTGCATATTGCACCATGTGAATAAAGACATAGTATAGCATCCTTGTCTGTCTCCATTTTGCCTCTAGATGAAGCAAAACAATTCCTTATCTACTACCTTTTTTATTTACAGCCCAATTTTCCACTAATGCATTCTCAAAAAGACCCATTCTTCTGAGTCGATCTACTTCTGCCTTCACAATAAAGCCATATTAACCAACAGATATCTGCTAATTATGTACTGAATTTATTATACAACAATATGAAAATCAGAAAATACTCAGCATTCCCCGTAAATGGAAAAAATGTATTGACTATGTTTGTATTACCCCAAGATATTTGCAGATCCTCATGCTTTCAGAAGTGCATAAAACATACTAACTATAAGCAACTGACTGCCAACAGAGATGCAAATTAGTCCCTCAAGAACTGCAAATCACCTATTTACAGATATTAGTTGGCTTAAAATGTATGGTTTTGCTATTACTGAAGCTGGCAAAAATCATTTATTATACTTCAGACCATGGATGTTTCCTGTCTTCATTCTAGACCTTCAACTCAAATATTTGCTGTGTAGTACTAAAAGTACGCAGGACACTTCAGAGACGACAAAGATGCAGATCAGACAATTCTATCAAATAAGCTAAAAGTTATGTTCACATCTACTTTAAGAATTGAGATCCCTAAGGAATCCGAAGTAAAATATTTTTAGCCCTCTGAAACAAAGAGTAGTTATAGCTCCAGCACTTCACAAATTCACTACTGCAATGTCAAGACAAAGACAAAATCCCCCCCCCCCATTCAGAAAGCTCTTTTTCAGATTCCAACAGATTTTTGACAGAACTTTGCAAAGGCCCTTGTTCTCAGACCTCTGGGTTATAATACAGTATTAATTTCTGCTGACACAGCTCTGCAGTTACCTTGTACACCTCTCCTACCTAGTGCACTCAAACAGCAGTTTGACAAAGCAACAGGGAATGTACTCATAAAAACCCAACGTTTATTTTGGTAAAAATGTTATTTGAAACGTTCCTCCTTTTCCAAATAAACATGTTTGTTATTATTTTATTTAACCCAGTTTTTAGCATTTTGTGGGTTTGGTGCATAACAAATTTGAAAATATTTCCAAACATTTCCAAAACATTTCAATTTCAGTTCAAGTAAAACCTTCCTGATTAAATGTTTCTGTAAGAGAAAATGTACATGTCCAGTTTTCTGTCTAAGCAGGCTTTGCCTTCCCAGCTAACATTTCATATTCAGATTCCAAGTGCACATCAAAGCTTTACTTTTAAATTCAATAAAGATGCAAGTTTAATCTCAGGAGACTATGATGTCTTAGGAGTTAGGACATTAAGTGCTGCTACCAACAATCTTTTAAGAGATTCTGCTTTTGACAGATATATTTCTAATGAACATCACTGAACTGAAGTTACTCAACAACCTCTACTAGTTGGGTGACTTGCAACCTTCCACTAATTCTATAGAAACTAAGGCTTCCATCACTTGAGTTTCTATATAACCTTCTACGCTAATTGCTTTAATACTTTGTTTGCTCCCTGCAACAATTTTCATATCTGCTTTTTCTTCCCTACATTAACTCACGATACTATTACCTTTCCTCAGTTGCAAGAACTGACTTAGTATTTCCTCCCCTGCACAGTAATATAGCTATGGTACATTAATGACATCTAATGCCTTATTTCTTCACTGAAGAGAAGATGTGCCTGACTGACTCCCTTTCATTTCAAGGGTACGAGTTATAACCCTTGTGTGGATCAGCCCTGCCTCCATCTTTCAAGACAGATCTGTCACCTTGCAAAGGTCTGTAATTTCCACTTTGCTATGTATCAAAATCACCTGGAAAAAAAAAAAAAGAAAAAAGTAGTGCAAATAAGAGAAAACGCTTATTTACCTAACATTTTCTTAGCTTAGGCAGACCAGAAATGAAGGACCAGCTCAAACCCAGGGCTGACGAGGTACTCCAAGCAGAACCCAGCTGAAGTAAATGCATGTCAATTATAAATTAATATTGGATGCTGCTCTCCGGAAAAAAGCAGTTCAAGATAACAACTGAGAGTGAGAGCAGGGTTACAACCTCCCAAAATTAGCCTGACATGATCTCATTCAACTTCAGTGGGAGTTAGATTGGGCCATGTGCCCACAACAACATGAACCTAACTGCTGCCTCTCAGAAGCAATAGTTAAATGAAAACTGTATTACTACCTTAATTAACCTGACTCAGACACATATATTAATAATTACCCCCCTTTTTTTCTTTTTTTAATGGTAGCTTTCCTCAAAGTTTCCACATAACTTGGTGAGCACTTAAAGACAGACTTTCATATACCTATGTTATATATGTAGCAAGAAGGCTGGCAAAAAAAAGCCAGGATGATACACTGAAAGATAAACCAGTGTTTTACACACACTGTGAAACACCAGCCTGGATGATACACTGAAAGATAAAACCATCTATCAGTGTTTTAGAATAAAGAAAACCAACTTCCTCCTCTGTATGAAGTGGATTTTTTTATATCCAAACCTCAGTGCTCCTATTTAATATAAGTTTCCTAAATCCTCTAAAAATTGCAGTCACCATTTGTTGCTCTGAGGAGAAAACCCTACATCATTTTACCCAGTAATGCTCAACTGTTGCTGCCAGGGATTTTTTCCATATATTATGCAAATACATCACCTGTCACACAAAAAATATACTCTCAACACTCAGTTGCTGCAAGATTAATTTATTTGCAGTGCCAGGAATGCAGCCTGGAGGAAAAAAATAATTAAAAATGGCTTTGTTGCTTTCATCTTGATGTTATTTTAACACGCATGTTTCATTACAGCAATCTCTCTATGACCAACGAGGGAGATCATTTACCTGTTTAGCTACTTAAATTCTATTTAAATGGCCATTATGAGTGATTGTAGAACTAATGAATTCGTCCTCACAGTCTCAGAATTTACGAAGCATTTTGCAGACGTAAGAGGCAGATATTTATTAAGTCTCAAAATAAGTATTTGACAAAGCTAGTAGAGTAAACACACACAGAATCACAGAAGCGTTTGGGCTGGAAAGGACCTTAAGATCATCTGGCTCCAACCCCCCTGTCATGGGCAGGGATGCCTCACCCTAGACCGTGTTGCCCAAGGCTCTGTCCAACCTGTCC
>JBCJKH010059359.1:20584-31019 GCA_039877255.1 Loriculus beryllinus | reverse complement strand
TTATGCTGTCAGTCAGACAAAAACTTGTCCATGGAGAAGTTGGATCCTCCCCCGTTCCCCCCCCCCCCCCCCCGGCTTTGTATAGAAAAGACATAAATTGTGAAGAGTTTAACACAGCTCAAAACTAAAATTAATATAATAGAATGAGATCTGCTTGCACTATTTATGCATTAAATAAGCTGTGCTTTTAGACCCATAAGCTAAGTGTGGGCACACTCACCATTTGAACTTAACCAGCTGGGAAGCAGCAAGAGCCAGTTTTCAGTAGGCAAGAAGTTTCTCTCAGCTCAGAGGTCTCCTGATTCTGTGGATGTACCTTCACAGAGTTTCTCTAAGTCACTTCCCAAAATCATCATTTCTTTTCCATTTTTTTCTTAGATTATCAAAGCACGTCAGTGTTCAGACGCAGCTCTCCTCCACTAGACCCTAGCACTCACAGAAGAGTTGGAGTCACACTTCTTTTTCTCCTACAGAAGTAAGGCTATTAAATCCTACCCAGATCTAGCACAGCATGTCACTGACTCAAATTAACCATTCGCAGCAAACAGTGGCTGAGGCAGCTGGCCTCTATGAGCAGCAAGTGGAAGTAGCTTCTTTTTTCTTCTTTATCCTCTCTGGAGACCACCAACGTATTCATAGAGGAGGAAAGAGATATATCCTGCATTCCAGGTGTCTTTCCAGATCACACCTCCATTATAACAACTGCAAATCTATAGAGGAAGGAATTATTTTCATAACTAATATTACTGTAAAAATCAAACAGAAGAAGAGATTAAAAATATGAACTAAAGCAATTGCTAATGCAAGAATAAGGAAATAAGTCTGGTTTTTGTGAAGAATCATATTTCTTTAAAGCTGTGTCTAATACACATCTTGACCTATATCAGGGACACCTTTCAACAAACTTTTCAGTCCTTCAAAAAAGGGGAGTGACTTGAACTTAGAATCATATACATATAAGCAAATACATTTTGTTATACTAAATACATTCTTTATTACTTAATAACACAAAATTCTTTAAAGCTTCTGTCCTTTAATAATATGTATCCAGTGCTTTATCCCAATCATCTATTCAAGTTTCAATTACTGACTTAAAAAGTTTCGTACCCCAGTCTTTATGTGTCTTCGTGAGATACGCGTCACTCTTGGTCTTTTACAATGGGTCTGCTATCAGAAAAAACACAGCTGGTAATCTCAGTCTGATCAGATATGTCTGTATTTGGTGTGTATACTTATGTTTGATCATACTTCCTCATGGACATCATGTGAAAGATTGTCTGAGAATGCACAGGAAAGTTAACCCAGAGCCCTGAGCATCTTCATAAATATTTGACTCTACTTTCCTGAGTAGAAGTGCCAGGTGAGGTGGTATGAAAAGGATGAAAATAAGGCATGTGCAAACCTTTAATGTGCAGAAGGTAAGCAAAACTCTTACATAAGAATGATAAATTGTGGAACATTGCAATATTATTTCTGCTCACAGAGATTGAATCACAAGCCAGATAAATTAGTGGGCACGCTTCACCAGATTAAGACCAGACACTTCTTAAATAGCGGGTGCTTTTAACTGTTGTCCACTCTTCTAAATCCAACATCCAACAGTGACAGTTAGCAATGGGTTACTGGATTATGGATTATAACTCAGCCATTACTTTGATAAAAACAAATTACTAAACCTCCTACTGAGTCATCCAACACAACTCCTTGTGTAGTCTTGCATTATGAAGAGGATGCTGTCATAATAGTAATTTTATCCATTATACAGCATCCCCAGAAAACAAGCTGTTTTGAGAACTTCTTTTAAACCGTGATAGATAAGTCCAGCATTTCAAATGTGCAGGAAAAAACACTGACAAAAATAAAAAACACCAAAACTCAACCAAACAAACAAAACCCCAATCCCACAAGCTGGAGAAGGGGAAACAGTTCTTCACATCTTTCAACAAACGGTAGCAAGTTAGTTGGGACAGCCTATTTCTAAACATTATTCAGTATAAAAAACCTATACCTACAAAACCTATGCATGTTATCGTTTCCATTTTGTGTGACCCCTCTCTTACCCTTAAACCACTGCAAAACAAAGGCTTTTAGCAGAGAGCAGTCCAAGTATGAGCTAATATATAGTTGATTGCCTCCAAAGGAGACCTGCTTCTTTCAACTCATGATACCAGCGTGGATTCTAATTGTGCATTTGTCAGAAAAAAAAAAACCAAAAAAAACCCAAAACCAAACAAACAAAAAAAACCCCAACCAAATAAAACAAAACAAAAAAAAATCCAGACATTATACAATCTTCAAGAAATGCACTGGCATCTATTTAATCTAAAGTTATTTTGATGTGTTTTCATGGACTTGCGTATGAAAGAAATGTTAGCAAGTTATCCTGACTTTAAAATAGGTCTAAGCTGTTCTTCCTCATTTATGTGATTAGTGACTGTCATTCAGTGAAATGTAATTTCACTGTCTGGAAAATGAGGGAGCATATTTTATCATATCTATCTGTGTGATCACGTCCCTGAATTAGGCAACATTTATTCCAAGCTATATTCTATCACATACCTTCTAAGCCTTTCCAAAATCCGGCTTCAGTTTCTGATATAACACAACTGTGAAAGCTATTCCTCGTCATTCTTGCCAGTAGAACAAGGGACAACAAAACAAATTTTCTTTCTTTATTTCAGTATCTTTGCATGTCTTTGGCATTTTGGAGATAATACATTTAGGGTCACTTCCTTTTTGCTGTTTGTTTCTGGCATGCTTTGTTGCAACACTTGGTGATAGAAGCTTAATCGGTGGCAAACACTTCTCAGATCAGCAGGAAAATGAGTAGAAGAATCAATAAAAAACATAATCTGTTTTCAGTGTCTTATTAAGTAGCCAAATACATACTATTTTAGTTTTGTCAATCTTTTCCACAATTTTTAAAATCTAAATGAGACTAGCTTTGTAAAAATTCTCTCTTAAAATGAGCAAGACTACAGTGAACTTTTATTACAGAACACCCTTTTAAGAAACTATGTCAAAATTGTAGATCTGTGAATTATCTTGTCTTCGTATATTCTCTGGAAATTATTTATTGTCTAGTGCTAACATTTGAGCAACTTTCACAATTCACAAAATTATTATTTAGCCAAAGGAAATGAAATTAACTTCTAATACAAAGACTGTCTTCTCGTTTAAGAGTTCTTTTTTGGTGTAACTTTGTTTTCCACTTGCTTTGCCTGATGCTGTATTATACCAGATAACATATTTATAGTGAAACTGTGAAACTAATGCAGGTCAGGCAGTTTATCCAAAGCGAAGTGGTTCTGCTGAACAGCTCATCCATTAAATAATTGCCATACAACCTTTTGTTTGATACAGGTATTAAGAATACAATTTTACAAAGCTTTCTGGCTTAAAGGCTGTGATTTGGTAAGATACTATAATTTAAATGTAGCACAGTTTTCATACTGGGATACAAGTTCTGTAAAGGCTTGCAAGCACAGCTCAGCTCACAAGCTAGGGTAGATAACATACAGTATGATAAGCTACCATGGTAACATACATAGGGCAAAAACCTTTACAAATCAAATTTTGAGCGTTTGTATATCTAAAATCCAACAATGAATAAAAGGTAAGTACACTTATGCAATTTATTCCCAGTTTTCTTGCAAAACTCGACTTGGAACTGAATGTTTAAAATTGTAATAGTGATAATTATAATCTAAATAAATGGGATGAAGTTTGAAGAAGGTCCATGGGTGTTGAATATTTGGGTAAATAAGACCTGATATTAAACTCCCTGAATCTAAGGGAAACTCTCTGAATCTAAGGAATATTTTTCCCATGTGAAATGAAGCCAGTTCTGCCTTGTAGCATATTTTAAACTAAATACAAAAACATCAAGACTATTCTGAAACTTTCCAATGATTTACCGAATGACTGAAAATATAGATAATAAAAAATAAAATAAAATAAAAGGTGCTTTGCATAGATCTATGGTGTGTAATCTTTTTTAGTTACAGGTTTTTTTACCATGAACAGATCATTAAAAAAAATTGCTTCAGCATGTATCCAAGATTCAAATTCTGGCTGCAGAATTTATACATTACAGAAGGAAAAAAAAAAATAAACTCATTATCCCAAGTAAGTAGTAGCTATTGCATTCAAATTTGATATTCACCAAAGCAGGATTATTCCTTCTGCTCATTTGGGTAGTTTTTTTCAAAGTCAGTGGTAGCAAGTTTCAATAATTTTCCTAGTAAACAATGTACACCATGCCTTCTGGTGAAGAACACGGGGGTTTAGAGCCCACTAATTACAATACAACGCTCCCATATTAATTTGTTCAGGTATAGGAAGAAACATCAAAGCTCACTAATGATGATGCATCTGGTAGAATTACACTGAAAAAACCAGTAGAATAATTCATTAAAACAATCTTTGACCTGCAAATGCAAAGGTAGCACTTAGTAATTACATTTAATTTAATTCAGAGTGGTTTATAAGTCAATTAGTCATATATCTAGCAAAGAAGAGCAATTGTGATATCAAAGAAAATAACTCCACAAATCTGTATTCTTTTCTCTAATTATGGAATATATAAAACCAAATTACTAAGCTTATCTAAATTAGCATAACTCCCCTGAAATCAACAGTCTTATGCTCAGTCCTAATCATACTTCCATCATTTGAAACTGGAGTAACTGGCATTTACTAACACATTGGAACCAGCTAAGTCTGCAGTAAAAAGCACCATTTCATTAATAGCAATTTCTTTTCAACATCTATAAATCAGAATGTAGCTTCTTGGTTGTATGGGTCACCAATCAGGTTACTAAAACATATAGGGGTATTCCTGAAGACAATTTGAACAAAGATACTTTTCTTTATATCTTAAAATATAATTGTGCCAGTTCATAAAGGCAAGAAATTGCTTGCCATATCTCAATTGCTCCAGTGCCTAGGACTCCATTAATATTTAGCTGTCATTGGGGTAGCTCTGCTAGCTTCAGTGGTTAGTGACCTGGATTGAGTGCACGTTCATTACAGTACATGGTTGCACAAAACATACTAAAATGAGCTTTCTATCTTGTAGTGACTGTACCCAGCAGGAACCTGATATCCTTGAGACAACTTCTTAATTCTGACGCAGACTCAGTTTTTTAACATTCCTGAAACGACTATCCTCTCCAGGTTGCTCTAAAGGAAGATCTGAAGGAAGTCCTGTATATTGCGGGGGAATGTTCAGCACCATCCTAACTGCTGATCCTAAAAACTGGACTTTGACCCTTCCATATATGGGCTTAAAGAAATGCTGCATTTAGCCCCATCAGTGTTTGAGCCCAGAGCTATCAATGCCTTTTCACAGAAAAATGGTCTTCATTAATATTGAATAGCACTTCTCTTCTTTGCACTGTACAACAGTGAGAAGTAAAAATACAGACATGTTACAGCAGGCATTTTACTCACTTTGCAGGATAACTAGCTGAGACTATATCCAACAAGAATTTCCTTCTAGCCTAACATTTACCAGATTTCCGATTTCCAGCCCAGGAGAAGACGTGTATTTCAACACTTGCTCTTTGCCTAGACAAAATCTAGAATATCAAGTGTTTCCACACAGTGAATTCCAACAGTTTTGGTTCAAATATGCTGACATGTTTAATTTCAAAAGTGCTGAGCACAAGAAATCTTCCAGTTCAGTTCAGGGCTGATGCACAACATTTCATTTTAAGTATGTTAAATTGCAATGCTTTAAAGGAGTTGAAGTGCAAGCCACCTAATCACATTCTTTCTCCATAATTATGCTCATCTCAGAACATATAACACAACATTGCTCAGAGAGGAATTCTTTATTAAGTCCTGGGCTGTATAGTCCTCCAGGGAGTTAAGCTCACAGGGAAGAGTGCACTCACAAACACTCTGAGAATTACTAGGAAATACCATTCAATATTAAGTGTTTCAAATTAACTAAACAATTCAGAGTGTTTGGATGTGGGTTGAAACAAAACAGTCTTTTTTATTTTCTCAGTGTAAAAGCTTAAACTTTAGCAAAACTCCTAGTGCATTTTCCATCTTTATTTTTAAGAAATAGAGTAACAGTCATTACTTCCTTCCTAGCTATATTTGGACATTCAATTATACTATGGGGAGTGGAAGCCTACTAAAAATTTAAAGATGAACAGATTTCAAAATCATCCTTTATTTTTCCCATTTGACATCTTTAAAGAAGAGCAGTAAAAAAGCAGTGCAATTCAGGCATTTAATTTCATACAGAAGAGACTGTGCAAGTGACACACTAGAAAAGTTGAGTCTCTGAGCTCGTTCACTTCCATTCCCATTTTTTTACAGTATATTTCTACTTTTTTTTTGTCAATTTTAATGGATATTTATTTTGCCTCTGAAAGTAGCAGTCATTTCTTGTTTTGTGAGGAGAAGCAGAAGGAAGAGTGTACCTACTCACTTACAGCATGTATAATTTCATTGCAAGACTACTGCTTAGCTTAGGACTTCACCAGCTTTGCCGCTGCAGGTGGCTCTGTCAAGTTTGCAGTGAGCACAGCCTCATCACTGCAGAGACTGACACAGATTTTGACACTGACAAATACAAATAACATGTCTTATCAGCAAGAAAGGTACAAGAGAGGTCCTCAGAAATCATAAAGTCCAAGCTGCACTTGAAAGCTTTGATTTCTATAGGTGAGTCCTAACCAGTTAAAAAGCAATTTGATTATTTGTTTCATTTTAGTTTCTATTATGTTGTGCATTACCATGTCTTAGTCTTTGTTGCACATCACCTCCATGCTATTTCACCTCCATTTTGATACAGAGAAATTGGGCTAATACTAGTTCATTATCATGACATGTTTCTGTGTGTACCTTATCACCAGGGTCAGTAAATCCTGGACAGTGAGGAAAACTGAAATTACAGGAAGTTTCTGACATTCCCAGTGAAATATTATTTAGAATGGAGAGGAAATGTTTTTTCCACTCTTTTCTCAGATGTAGAAGCACTATAGACAATACCTTCATTGATAAATGCATTTAAATTAACGTGAAGCATCAATCTCTATCTCAACGAAGATGTACAGTCTCTAACACATAATCGCTTCTTCCTGAAATTTGTTCCTTACAAATTTAGCTTTCTATGAAAATGAAAACTGAGGATAATGTACCAGTTTTCAGACTAAGTCAGAAGAAAATTTGGTAATTCAAAACACAGTATGGTATATTATGTAACACATTAACTAAAAGCATTGGTTTCTATTTCAGACCTGTCTTCACAACATTGATCCCCTTCTAGATCTAGCTTTAACAGATGAAATTTGGAAAGAGAACTTGACTGTTCTCACGCTAGAATTCAAGGTATACAGTTGCATACGAATACTACATCTTTCAATTACTTAGGCATTCTTATTTGCAGTCTTGAAGCTCTTCAAATTATGTGTGGATTTTGTAGTCCAGTTTTTTCAGCTAGATATGTTGCAGTAAAATGTAATCATCATGTATTAAACAATAGAGCTACATTTATGGTTCAGGTCTTTTAACTTCCTTTGCCACAAATACTTACACTCAGTCATTTCCTACCTAAAGTAATATAAATGTGTTATGTTGAAGAACTCGTTCTTTTAAAAAAGGTTGTTTTATGTAATTGCTCAAAATACTATTGCATTTTGGTTATTTCTAGCTCATATCTATTTTAAACTAATTTGCATGCATAGCTAAGTAGTTAAGATGGTTACAATTGTTAACTTTTATAAGGAACAGAAATAACTTCTTTTCTGCTTCACTTTTCAATTTTTACATTTGACAGAAGAAAATAACAGAATTTTTCCCCAAATCCATTATGATTCTGAAAATTAGTATAGTTTTGGGTCTCAAATTACAAACAAAGGTACAATATTGATGAACATCCTTGCAGTTATTGCTAGCTTTTCTGACAGAAAAAAATAAAAGAGGGAACTCTTGCACAGTTTCAATATTTTTATCTCTATTTAGATTACAGTGGATGTAGAACAATGATGGATCAAACTGCTAAAAAGACAAGTGTAAAGCACAGCAATAAAATGAGGATAACACAGGCACTATATGGCAATTTTTAAAATTGCTCAGCATTTAAATTTAGGTTTCTATTACTCTCTTGACCATGCTTTACGGGGGACTTACAAATATCTTAAAATATATCAAGGGGAAATCATGCCTGACCAGTTTGGTGGCCTTCTGTGATGGGGATACGGAACCAATGGACAGGGGTAGAGCAGTTGATGTCATCTATCTGGACTTGTGCAAAGAGTTTGACGCTGTCCCACACGACATCCTTGTCTCTAAATTGGAGAGACATGAATTTTATAGGTGGACCGCTCAGTGGATAAAGAACTGGCTGGATGGCCGCACACAAAGTGTTGTGGTCAATGGCTCAATGTCCAGCTGGAGATCAGTAACAAGTGGTGTTCCTCAGGGATCGGTGTTCGACATCTTTGTCGCTGACAGGGACAATGGGGTTGAGTGCACCTCAGCAAGTTTGCCGATGACACCAAGCTGTGTGGTTCGGTGGATCTGCTGGAGGGAAGGAATGCCATCCAGAGGGACCTTGACACGCTCGTGAGGTGGGCTGATGCCAGCCTCATGAAGTTTAACCATGCCAAGTGCAAGGTCCCACACCTGGGTCAGAGCAATCCCAGGCACAGCTACAGGTTAGGCAAAGAGGAGATTCAGAGCAGCCCTGTGGATAAGGACTTGGGGGTGTTGGTCGATGAGAAACTTAACATGAGCCCGCTTCAGTGTGCGCTCACAGCCCAGAAACCCAACCGCCTGCCCCTCTGCTCTTGTGAGACCTCACCTGGATTATTGTGTGCAGTTTTGGTGTCCTCAACATAAAAAGGACGTGGAATGGTTGGAGCAAGTCCAGAGGAGGGCCACGAGGATGATCAGGGGACTGGAGCATCTCCTGTATGAAGACAGGCTGTTCAAGTCGAGGCTGGACAGAGCCTTGGGTGACATGGTTTAGTGTAAGGTGCCTCTGCCCATGACAGGGAGGTTGGAACTAGATGACACTAAGGTTCTTTCCAACCCTAACTATTCTATGATTATATGATTCTCTCAAATCACTTTCGCTTTAAGAGACAGTGTTCTTTTCTAATAAAGTTATTTTCTACTTCTACTGTCAAACTTTTATAGCAGTGAAATGAGAAAATATTTTCTCAAGTTGAATTAAAAAAATACATGCCTCTGACTCCAGATAACTGAAACTAAATAGTTCCTGTTGATATCACGTACCACCAGCAAAACGTCCTAAAAATTCTTCAAGTATTTCAGCCAGCAGCACTGTTCTGTCCAGCCAATCAGTGTAGATGGACCACTGGTTCCATATGAAAGAGCCCAAAGTTCATACATTATAGAGCTCACTCTTACAAGTTAATTACACTAGGTGACCAACACTATACCATTAGAGTCAAAGAAGAGAAAGGAAGAGGATAAATTAAATGCAAGAAATATGCAAAGCCTGCAAACACTTCAAAGTGTAGCCCTTATACTTGAGTCTCTTTAGCACAATTCTGCTTTGAAATTTCAAAAAGTATTTTGCCATTCAGTTCACTGGTACTACTTGAGATAGAAACTGTAGTACACTTTAAACGATCAATACTACTTTCTTTGGTTTTGTGGGGTTTATTTTTTTTGGTTTTGGTTTTGTTTTTTTAACTGTATAACCAGTAACTGTTTGCATCCAGAACAGTGAAGAATCTAATGCTAACAAAATGCTAGGCATACATAACCTTCTTAATATGTCTTAATGAACCAACAGAACAGTTGCACAATCAAAAAAGTAGCAATGAAAACTTAAATGAACTGGACAAGAAGCAGAAACATTTATGCACTTGTGATAACGAAGGTTTTTTCTAAAGAAGAACTAAAATCATCATCTGATTAACTGGACCACTGGATGGCTATCAGATGATAACAATTGCTTCTGGAGTGGGCTGATTCAAAGGGTTTTGATGAGAAACTGAACATGAGCTGGCAGAATGCACTGGCAGCCAGAAAGCAAACTCTGTCCTGGGCTGCATCAAAAGGAGCGTGACAAGCAGGTTGAAGGAGGTGATCCCGTCCCTCTACTCTGCTCCTGTGAGACCACACCTCAAGTACTGTGTGCAGTTCTGGTGTCCTCAACATAAAAATGACATGAAACTGTTGGAACAAGTGCAGAGGAGGGCTACGAGGATGACCAGGGGACTGGAACATCTCCCATATGAAGACAGCCTGAGAAACCTGGGGCTGTTTAGCCTGGAGAAGAGAAGGCTACGTGGGGACCTCATAGCAGCCTTCCAGTACCTGAAGGGGGCCTACGAGGATGCTGGGGAGGTACTCTTCATTAAGGACTGTAGTGGTAGGACAAGGGGTAATGGGTTAAAACTTAAAGAGGAGAAGTTTAGGTTAAATATAAGGAAGAAGT
>JBCJKH010059359.1:0-13205 GCA_039877255.1 Loriculus beryllinus | reverse complement strand
AGTAAAGTTACATGACTGGACTTGAAATATCTAACTTTTACATTTCTAACAAGGTATGTAAAATTCCTTCTTTCTCCAGTCCTCAGGATAGTTTTCATATTTTGTCTTGTCCAAACACCATATTCAATAGGAAAAAACTACAAAATGAAAGTGCTGACTTCAAGGAAGCTTTCCCCGACCCCACTCTTTTCCAAACATCCAGATGTAAATATAAGCTGAATCTGGATTTCAAACTTTTGGAAGCTTTGCTGTCAGTAACAGTGAAGCTTAGTGAGCATATGTGCATGCACACTCAGACATGACCTGCATGTGGAGTTCATCTAGAAACCTACACCTTCAGAAACATCCAGCTCTTACTGGCTACATCTAAACAAGTAAATTCAATAATGCCAACACCTTGGTACATAATTGTAGCCTCTTCACTGCATAACTCCTGTAAGGTTACTAACATGGTTTTGAACTAGGGCAACAAAAACTATCTCAGACAGCTCCTAAGGACAATTCTTGGTTTCTGATGAATCAGAGATGATTCCCACTAGGCTATTTGAATACAGACAATCTATTTTGAATGACAAGGTAATTCAAAAGTATAGCACAGGCCAGACATTCCAGCTGGTTTCAAGACCAGAGAATCGGTATTGGGACTGTTCAGTGTACTATTCCACAGGTACTCAGACTCACTCTCCTAGATGAACAACAGATTTGCTACTAGCAATTTTGCTGTTTCTCAGCAGAAGTCTAAAATAGACAAATTGCATATTGGAGGCCAGAAGCATCTTCTAGAAGCGCGATGCAAATAGAGAATAGTGATGTATTCAATTAGCTAACAGCTGACTTTTTCAGTTCCATGAATACTACAATACATACATAAACATTTGTGGCGGAAAAAAATGTTATGACATTAAACTTTGCCTGGCAGAGTATGGTGCAATTTACTATGTGGTTTCCCCCTTTTCCCCATGCTGACAGATAGTCACGCTGACAGATGATAGTCACACTCACAGACAGCGTGCTAGAGATTTTATTTGTCAAGAAAAGTTTATAGGGAAAAAGACCCTAAGAACTGAAAAAACTCCTGGAAGCTCTCTATGCTGTGGGGCACCAAAAGAATACAGGAGTCTTAACAGCTGGACCCTGATAGTGTCTGTGCTGGCAGCCAATATATGACTTAAGGTTTGCAGTTATATTTTCTCTCAACATAGAGATACAGCCCTTATGCTCTACTGAACTAAAAGCAACTAAAGAGCTTTTGTGATACTTGCTTCCAATATTTTATTGTTTTATTTTATCTGGATAAAATTGTTTACTGGTTATAGAACAAGTAAAATTAAAGCCACAAGTTACAGCAGCTGCTGTCTGAGGCTGTCACATCCAAACAAATATATCTAGAGGTATGTACCAATGGTGATAATGTTTCTGAGACTGGAAGGTGTTGCAATGTATATCCACACATAAAAATCACAATTCTGCTCCTGCTTATCACATCTTTAAGTGTCAAAGGGCTCTGGTCTCCAGTAGCTATTTTCCGTGCTGTTCAGTACCAATCACTTTGCTATAGAGGAAAACCAGACACGCTGTGCTTTCATGGATGACTTTGTGCTGCTTTGAAGTGCTTCACAGTCTCTACATACCTTCCAAAATAAAAAGTCTCATTGCTTTTTTTGTCTCTGGAGAGACATAAAGCAACTTGATGGACAGTTGCACCAGTGTTTCGTTGTGCTTACAGACATCTGCAGTTAAAAAATTAGAAAAGGAGCTGAACTTCTTTTCAGAAATTCAGAAAAATTAGGATTAACCTGAATCTTACAGTAAGTAATGTATCTGTCATTACGCTTTAGGAAAAAGAGTGACTTTGATTCAAAAACCTCATATGTATTATATGCTTTGGTCTAAGAAAAACACTTATTTTTAGTGCATTATGAAAGAATGGCAATACAGAAGCTTTCAGCTGGCCAAGGAGGGATTTTTAGGGCCCCAAGATTTATACATAACAAGTATTATTTATTGTCCCTATAAAAAGCTCCTATACCATTAGTATGCCTGATTTTTCTTAAGGATCAACACAACTGTAAATATTACCTGCCTTATTGTACATTTAAGATGAAGTTCTTACAAATGCACATACTACATGTTATGCTCCCTGGCCCTTATCTCTTCCCATCTCTAGATCACACATTCTTTATGCACAGGACCTTCTCCACAGGACAGTTCCTTCAAAACAGAATAAAAATAAAGAAATTTGATAGAAGAAATGTTGTTTTCCCGTGGACAGATTATTACTGCTACCAATGATAGAGATCAGCAACCAAGAATGGTCTGAACTGGGAACAACCATTTCAGCGTTGCTGACAGGGCTGGATTTATCATGAACTATAGTCATCACCAATCACACCAAGCTGCAAAGGAAAATAACCAAACCGAGCAAACCAAAACCACAAACCAAACCAACAAAGACCAACAAAACCACAAAAAAAGAAAAAAAAAAAAAATCCAAAAAGCACCACCTCTCCCCCCCCAAAAAAAACCCAAACACATCCAAACCCGCAAAATCACAAACAGGCATTTCCAGGAGCCAAAGCACCCAGTTTCTTTCTTTCCTTTTGCTATCAGGCTATATGGCACTTTTTTCTGTTCTGCAGAAATCAGCGGTACCGATCAGAAGTCAGACATCTTTCAGGACTGGACACAGATTAGAACATATAAATGACTGCAGAGGTAATCAGAAATGTAAAGTTGATATTCAGACCTGAAGGTAAGCCTCTGGAGACACACTGTGAGGTGGGGGAACAAAGAAAAGCACATACACTTCTCACTACCTGCCTGATATCTGCTGGGTTTTCCTACAGTTTCTGGAGATAGCTGGTTAACTCCACGGGGAGGGTATACTTTCAGGAATACCGGAAGCATTCAGAGTTCCTACTTTGGATTTCTCCTCAAAATTTTGTCATACTTGGAGATAATGATCATGTCAGAGAGACCATATTTTCTCCTGAATAAAAATCAGAAATAACACACTGAAGCCTGAGGATCTCTAGTTACACCACAGCCCTATGTGGAGTGCCCGCTGAGGAGCTCTTGCAACTCTCTAAACTCAGAAATTACTACAGGAAGCAAATCTGCAATGTTAGAGCTACACTTACAGCATATGGTACCCAAAACACAGAGAATTAGAAAATTGTTTTATTTCCATCTTCTATGGTTTTCCGCTTGCAATCCGTGTGGAAGCAAGTTGTTTGATTCTAAATGAGTGGAATGAAGTGGGGCCACAAGCACACACAACTTGTTAATTCCAGTCCTTATTCATTGTGTAGTTACAGCCTAAACTGAGGAGGAGTACAGATGGGGTGGCACCTGTTTGCTGAGTTCATACTGCAGAATATAACACCACTATTCACTGGTGTCCTATTGAATTCCCACTCATATAATGTTCTCATTCCCAGAACTTCGAAAACAACACACAACTTCAGTTTGTGCAAAATCCCCTGAAAAAATGCAACAAAGATATGAAAATAAGGCAGGCAATGCAATGAGACTGCTGTCTGAAAACGAACAAATTCACATAGTCTCTAGTAAATCCTCTTACTTGGGCAAATCCTATTTCTTAGACAAAGAAAATGTCTCCTGCTTTTTGTTGTTTTGGGTTTTTTTTTGGGGGGGGGTGGTTGTGCGATTTTTGGGGGTTTATAACTAAGAACTATCTCTTAAAACAAAATGTTTCTGCAGGCATAAGCACAGGATTTCTTAATAATCCTAGCTAAACTTATTATAGCCTTTTATTTTCTGCCACATGTGCCAGTATACCTCCTGGCTGTTGTGACAACACCTGAGGGTTGGAGAGACACAGACCTTCAAGCACGTAAATTGCTTTTTGTTTCAACTCGACTCGGTTGTGTTTTTCTTAAACAGAAAATTGTCCAGTTCAGAAAAGGGGAAAAAAAAAACAACAAGAAAAGTTAAAAAGAGAACCTTAGCAGACTCAGAGGAGGGAGACTGTAAATAAAATGTCCTTTCTAACAATAAGGTCCTTTCAAGCCCTGGTAGGGAGGAATATGTCACTTGTTTTCAACAGTTAAGATTGCTGCACAGTCTTTCTGTCTTGAGGCAAACCCAAGGGGTTCTGGTTTCACTAATACTAGGTGTTCCTTAGGGCTTTAGGGGTGCTTTAGGTACAAACCCAACCCACAGTAAAGGAGAGAGCACACACCTGTATTATTTGGTGCAGGACTAAGTAATGAACTATGCCCAAGCTCCCATTTTGGTGTGATCTTCTGAGTAGAAATATGAGCATGTACACTTTGGAAAAATACTGGCAGTAAGTGCCAGATTCCCAGAAAGCACTGGACTTTCTCTACCTGCACCAGCCTGTTTAAGCCTTTGTCTGTATTGCCAATTCATGTGCTCACAGTAAGCATTTGCCAGCACCTCTGCCATCAGCAGCCAATCAAACAGGTAAAAAGAGCTGAATAATTTCCAAATCACCGATTTCCCCTTCTTTTATCCAGGCAGCAATCCAGGTGAAAATAGAGAATAAGGGTGGCAGGCAATGCTAGCACATTTTCACATCTTTTTTTCACATCCTCTGAAGATATTCTGAAGTCCAGAAATCTCTTGCTTTTAGTTAACATTTTCATTTCCACATGTAATAAACCTGTGAAATTAACTGAACCAAATTTTTTTGACGAAGATTTCATTCACAGTTCATAAATACATTTAGTGGTAGCAGTTTTTGCTTACATTAATCATTAATTTTCTTGTCCACCTAACAATTAGTTTGCTTATGTGGCTCTAGTGGGAGAGTTTAACGCAATATGGAAAGTATTATTGTACGTGAAGATAGGAAGTTAACAAATCTGGACTGCACAGTATGTAAAGGAAGATCTTCCTGCTAATCAGTACTAGTACTTTCATACAATTTGCTTGACCAGTTCACATAAAATGGGGTAAACATTAGTGGTAAAGGAGGGATTCAGGCCTTCTGGCTATCTGTCAAAAAAATGTCATGCTAGTGAAAGTTGTGAACAGCATTTACTACCTGGTGTTTTTTTCACTGGAAGTCACAACCACTAAATCCACAATTAATCCATGCAATTGAAACACCTATGCAATAGATATACAGTATTGTATGCCTCTAAAGTGTTGCTTTAAATAATGGAGCTAGTCTTTCCTTAAGCAAAGAAATCCTTTTTACCTACAATCAAGTCTCATTCCTCAGGCAAATTATCTACTGCCTTGAACAAGTCTGCAGCATTTGACCTCAATGCCTACCCTTATTTTGTTAGCATGCCTAATTATACTACATCCGTAACATCCTCTTCCTTTTCCCTCAGGAAACATGTGGAATATGAAAAAAATGTACGCATTATCAAAACCTATTGTAAAGAAGATGAAAAGGGTCGAAATTCAAAGAAGAAATTGCAAATCAGATCTTCCAGCAGGAAAAAAAGAAATATTCTGTCAACCAGCAATTTAAAGAGAAGCCAAATTACCAGTATCTTTTCCCAAATAATAATTGGTTTGAGCAGAGATTCACACAGTAACAGAAAAATAATTTCCAGTTGGTCATGTAGGAATTTCTAATTGGAGTGGGATTTTTTTTGTTTGTTTGTTTGTTTTGTTTGTTGGGGTTTTTTTGGTTTGGGTTGGTTTTTTTTGTTTTGTTTTGTTTTGGGTTTGGTTTTTTTTTTGTTTGGTTGGGTTTTTTTTATTTAGGGGTTTATTTATTTTGTTTTGTTTTAGTATAAAGAAGGTTATTTGGGGAACAGAAACCAAACCCACAATATTTTAGGAGCATTTGTCTTTCTAACAATGCAAAAAAAGCATTAGCACCTTTCTATTTGAGGTCTCTAAAGAAATACAAGACACCTACCATTCTCCCCAAGGATTCCCCAGAATCTAACAGCTGCCAGACTACTTAAATAGCAGAAAACTTCCTGCTAGCATGTTTTACATCTGCAGTATCACTGTTGCTTGACATATCTGGCCAATGTCAAAGATTTTTCATGATACCCCTGAAAACCAACCATCCATGATGCAATATGCAAAGTATCTACAGAATGACCAAAATTCATTAAATAAGAATTGAAAAGGATTTTGTGATGTGTGCATACACTTACCAACAAAGGAAACAGGAAAAACACCAGCTTCTCCAAAGGGAACGGGCAAAAGTACAGAGCAGAAAAACACAAAGGAGCTAACCATACCACTAGAACTTGTAGAAGCTGAAGTAGTCAGTACCATCTAAACAATATGTCAGCCAGCCCTTCTTCAGCTTTCCTTAGCTTCCAGATCAGATGATCTGCTCCAGTGGGTGGCTACTTCTAGCCTAAGGGCTGCTCTTAAATACTTTAGTGGAAATTATAGTAGGACAATATATGAAATAAGTCAAGGGTTACTTCCATGCCACCACCACCTTGTGTGTCTGCTCCCACCCAATTCTGTGAAAATAACCTGAGTTTAAAAAAGGAAATTCTACCATTCTGAGTCTTTAAATTACCTGTATTATTCTCAGACTTCTATTCTCTTAAACTGGTTCACCTGTACAGTACGTTTGACTTCCTTTTTAATCTTCAGTGAATTATTTCTTGACCATAGGAGGATTTAATAATTTCAATAATCTTGTAGCTAATGTAGCAGAAATATTCTGCAAGATGTCCTTATTAAATTCTCTATATATAGAAGGGAAGACTGTCAATGCTAGTTAGTCCCACACCTTGAGGACAAAATATACTATGATAATTGTTGACATGAAATGTTGACTATATCAGAGTCAGAATTATTAAAGAAAAACATCTATTCCACAGTTAAGAACAGAAAGATGAATTCTCATGGGGGATATTCATCCCCGATCAGTCATTGATTCTCTTCATAAACATTGTGCTATTGCTGGGTTTCTATCTGATCTATCAGATGTCCTGGAGCATCTTAAGGGTGGCAGTTTCCCCCTGGGAGGCATAGCAGTCCTGCAGCCCAGTAATGCAGCAGAGCCAGGGCTGGTGTCTCAGACTCTGCTTAGGATTTGCTGGGGATCTGTCCCAAAGCTTGTCAGCTGGCTCAGTCTGTGGCTGTCAAAGCCTGCCTGCAGCTTCACTGCTGCTTGGCTTATCTGTAAAAGCCATTCTTCATATGGCAGTAACACCTATAAAGCTCACTGACACATTACAATCAGAATGACCTGGCCTTCCTGAGCTATGAAGAAAGAATAAGGTGTATGTAAGGTGCATATAAAAGCAGGCGAAAGAGACTTTTCAAATCTAATAGACATTCAGTAAAATTAACAACACGCGCTTTATTACATCTACTGCCTTGTGCAATCTGTTGTGATCTGTAAAGCAGAACTGTATTAAACAACGTTTTCAACACAGAGATCAGCCTGAATGACAAATTTATTTCCAGATTATTCTACCCTGGTATTATGAAAAGCTCAAACTGAGATATAGTTCCAAATCAACCAGCCCAAAGAAATGCAGATGTATTTTTGTAACTCAGCCAGCTCTAAACTTCAGAACTCAAACCTTCACTCTGCTATTTAAAGTCACCCTTTGTGAGCTTCTGGATATCAACACCAAGCATAGCAAGTACTGTTATACTGTGCTTGAAAAAAGACTGAATAACTTGATGAATTTCTAAACTTATAGTTAGGCAGTGTGCTGGCATGAAGAAACACAATGCTTTTACAGAATACTGGAAAATGTAAAATTTACATTGGTAGGCGCTTTCTCTGCATACCAACCTTGCTCTGAAGTGAGCATAAACTGTGAACTTTCCCTATCATCTTTTCACTTTCCTTCAGGTAAATCCAGAACTTGTTTACATACAATAATTGAATTGAAGACAAGCCCTGTTCTCAGATCAAATGCGTATCTCCTGGGAGCAACCAATGACCAATCAGTCAATTACAAAGATTATTGTTAGTTTGTCTGTTACAACCATTGACCAACACACAGCATTTGAGATCAATACAATCTTTCCTCTTCCTCTCCCCATAATTCCCAAGAGTGCCTAGTAAAGGGCAGGTTCCCACAGAAACTGGTTAGTAAAATAGAAGACAGGATGCAGTTGCATACTTTCTGAACAATAATCTTTAGGAAAACAAATCTGTCAGCAGGGAAGCCTTAAAATACAAATCCTTTCATTGTAAAGGAAAACCTCAAGGCCTTCTCTCTCAGCAAAGATCATGCCCACTTGCCTTTCAAGCAATGGCAGCCAAGATTTGTTCTACTAGCCTGAGCTTAACCCAGACAACATGACATTTAAAATACCAGCCTGGCCCAAAATCAAACCTCAGAAATTCATTTCTGGAGACACCTGACATCCCACTTTGTTGCAGTCCCCAGTTTCCAAGAACAGTAACAACAAACACAAATTATGGCACCTACCAGCTGTTTAGTACATTATACCTCATGATTTTCCCTGCTCCAACACAGAGCACCAGCAGATACCTGCCAGCACGCCAGCAGGCCTAGCCAAGGGCTGTATGCCCCCTGTGCACTCAGAGACCTCATAGATGCTCTCTTCCAGACATGATGAGAAAACTCTCCCTTCTACTTCCTGTAGCTGCATCAAAAATTGGGGCTGTATAGCCCCTAATAGCCAACTTGGATCAACAGCCCCCAACAGTCAACTTCAAAAACAGCGAACCAAACATATGGGTGGAAACTCTGGGAATGGCAAGCTGGCAGCAGCAAAGGTGAATAGCAGGTCAAAAAGTGATCCTGTCTGCCCATGAAACCAGCAAAGGACAATTTCCCTATGATTGTCATGTTACCATGGCGCAGGATAACAATTTAGCAGCAGATTTTGGGGGTTTTCAGTTATGTCATGATTTGTAGCTATTTTAATGTACCTAAGATAACCATTAGACTGGCACAAAGTTTATATTTAAGTGTAATGGCATAAACTCCCTGAAGGCACTTTTGTTTGAACATAAGGCATGTGTTCAGTATGTGGAGCCTATTCAACTGTCAGCTACATTTATGAGCTGGAGGTTAATCTACTTCAGAGTTTTCAAAAGAGCAAATCTTGAAGAAGTAAGAATTAAGTTGCAAAGAGTGATGGTAACCCCATGACTGTGAGGAACACGTAGTAATGAAACATGGGGCCAAAAACCCCAGTGTCTCAGATCTTTCACTAGCAAAAAAGAGCACAGTGTCACTGATTTCTGTAATTTCTTTTGTTTAGCTATAGCCATTTTTATCAGCTTGAGAAGCTGACAGTGTGATTAACACCTCTTAATTTCTTAAAAGCCTGATTGATTTTCATGCAGTTTGTAAATACTGAGCACTGCAGAAGCCATAGGTGATCATTGTGGTGTCTGACCTTAGATAAGGACTTGCAGTATTGAAAATCACTACACGATTCATCCATCTGAAAACCTGTCAATCCTTACACCAGAGATGTTAGCAGTGACAATAGTATATGATAAAAAATACCCACTCATTATAGGTAGGCTGGTGATTTTGTGTTAATTTGTGTTAAAGCGTAGGTGCACATACATTCTTAACACCATAGAAGCAGTAACAGTTTTAGAGCATGAGGACTGTAGATTGATGTACTCTGTGAAGTACATAAAAAAAAATGCTTATAATGTATGTTGGAAGATAAATGCTCACTGGACAGTCTGACAATTGAGTTTTACAAAGTTAACCATCTTTCTGTCTTTTTCTAAAAGGGCAGCTGACTCAGATGTGTGACTCCAGATGATTTAGAGTACCATTTAGTTATCTCTATATCACTAATTCCATAACCCACAGATTAGAATATTTAGAAAATTCTAGACAAGAGGGTTTATTGTATATAGGTTTTGTCATTCTTTTCTAATTTTATGATTAATTTTTATTCTTACATTTATGATAATCACAATACAAACAATACTATGTTGTATTTATCCTGTGATAAGATTCCCGAGACATTTCTTATAGAGGGGGATTCTGTCTATGTGGGAGATGCCATGAAAACAGGATGTTGCTTGACAATCCCTTAATCTATAAAATTATCATTACAGCAGCTTTCAACCGCAATCAGGTAATAAGCAAATGTCTTTAGAGGAAAATTAAACTCATGAGAGATGTTTGTCCTCAAAGATTTATAACAGCTTATTAAAATGTCTTGTGTGTCCCACTAGCCTTCATTACCAATAAGCATGTTTTAAAAGTCTTGATGAGAAAGAAAATGCACAAAGGGCATCCATGATGAGGATTAAGTATGCTCAGGCTGAACCACTGGATACATTTCAGAAGCTTAAATGAGAGACAATTCAACGCTGTGAGGAGTGAAAAATGGTAATAAAATGATCTTCAGTCTGCATCTTAAGGTAAAACTAAAAGGTTCTGTGGTAAACCAGACTGATGCTTTATTCTAGGCAGTGTCTTAAGCCTTCCACACTAGATCTTTCTGTTTCTCAGCCAGTGAAAAGAAATAAAACAACTCAGACCCTGCAGTAAATTTCATTTCAAATTGACTGGTGATTAACAAGTGAAATATGTACACAAATGAGCCCAACTGGGCACCACTGTTATTACAGTATTAACTGTTTCCTCAATCCAATTTATTTATCCTGAATGAGAATTTATTGATCCTCAGGAGCTGATTAAAATGTGAATAAATCAAATGAAGAGTTAATTAACCAAACACTCTTAAAATTTCCAGATTGCAGTCTCTGGTCTAGCTAGAATTAATTTGCTGAGCAGAGAGTTGTTAATGACAGATTATCTATAAATAAGATTGCAGTTTTAAATAAAAGAGAGGTTTCCCCAAAGTAAAAATATGAAAAAAATTTGGAACTCCAAAAACTACACCCACAAATGCTGATTACAACTCTGCAATTCTGGCATTCACCCAGTATTTTGTGTTATTTGAAGAAAACAAGCATCTTAATTAATGTATTTCTGGTTTCCCTAGCACAAAGTGAACTCTGGGATTATGAAATGGGAACATAGTGCACATTAACATAGAAAATATATTGGTGCTTTTTTAAGAGATTGCAGAATCTGGCACAAGACTGTTACCATAAATCCAGGCTTAAAAGGGCTTGTGCCTCTGACAGGAACCATTGGAGAAAAAATTTTCTTTACACTCTATGAAAGACAGAAGAACATTCTGAAATAAGCAATGAAGGGCAAGTTTTGTTGCTTTTATCAGGCTTTCCAAAGCGCACAGTGCTGGATATCAAAGAGTACTGTGAGCACAATTATGTTTTTAACCAACCAAAATTTGAATGTTTTACAGTTACCTGTAAAAGAAATAAATTAACCTGTCAGGTTTGGTTTAACATTTAAAAATAATTAAATTAATTTTCTCAAATGCAAAATGTTCACTTCAAATTAAGCATCTGAAACCTTATTTAACTTAAAAATTGGAATATTTCATCCATGTTTCTCCTTCTCTGTGTACCCCCAAAAGCTTGGCAAAGTGAACCCCAGTTCACTAAAATCATTGTGTTTCTTCATTAGGAAAATGCCATCTTCATTTAGTGCCACTGCCAATTTGCTTGGAAATTTAGCTCTAAATGTCATTTAAGGAGCTGATGAATGCTGTGTTCCACAGTGTGGGCTGAATAGAAGAGAAACTTCCCGTGTACGTAGAGGTGTCTGTGTATCGTATGACTGTTTCCATCCAAACTGGCTCGCTTTAGCCTTACTAGCACTTTTTTATCAACTTCAGCATTACCTGCCAGCCAAGTTTCTGTATATGTTTTTTTTCCTCACTCAGCCTGTCAGAAAAAGGAGGCAATACTGAGAACTTCTGTGATGACTTGAATATGTAAATCCATCATGCTTGGAAGAGCTTTAAAGTAGGCAAAAATATTTGAGTTGGATTGCTTTACATGTATCATTAAAAACAGCAGTGCAGATCCTAAGAGTATAATATGGAAAACAACAGAATTGGTCTGATTTAAACTAAGGGAGAAAATTTAACTGAGAGAAGAAGTCACGTTTTGCAACAGAATTAGAAAAGTTTATCTCTGTCAGCAGTCATTCAAAGCAGCGTTTAACCATTTACATAAAACAGTAGAGAAAAGCTTTTATAAGTGTGATAACTCTTCTGCGGACAACTAACTGGCTTTATTTTCACAGCTGTTCTTCTAACACCTTTAGTAAGCAATCAGAAGTTGCATATCATGCAAACTCTACATTTCTTTACCAAAGGCCATCCTGAACTTTCCTTCCCATACCTGCAGGATTTCCATTAATCATATAAAAGACATAAGATTGCCACCATGCTGTAATTATCCAAGAAGATGGCCAGCTGTGAAAACTGGGAAATACTGTTTTTGAAGTAGGTGTTCTACGGAGGAGTAAGTGCTGTTACTGTGCAGCAGCAGTGGCATGTGTCACTGCCAGGATGAGTGGTGGGAGCCTGGGTTTTACATGCCCCGCCACATACAGCCTGTGTTGAGGGGCTTTAGAGGCCACTGCTGTTGGACTAAATGCCTGAGTCCAATTAGACATTTTCCACAAATAACAGCAAGATAGACAGGTGGACTTAATTGATTTAATCTTAAAACCACCCCTGGGTCTTTCTATGTTTGGTATGTCCATGCATACTTTCTACTAGAGAAACACAAATGGATGGAGCTCGCACACTCTCTGAAAGGCGGAAAACTGGAAAAAATCATAAAGAATTTGTCTGATAATTTTTAAATATTGGCAGATCTGAAAGAGAAACTGAACATGGCTTAATAAGCATCAAGATGACAAAAACTATGTTAACACTAGGAAGTCTTGCAGCCCAGTAAGAGAAGATCTGGAGTCAGACAGAAGACAGTGCCAAATGTCCAAATTTCCAAGATTCTGCAGTCCATTCTTCATGCATTTCTTGGGCAAAAGGATTACTTCAGATTAGATTTAGCCTGCCTCTCTTGTCCAAATCCTCATCAATGGATTATTAAATTAAGAAAACTTATTTGCAGGACTTGAAATGACTCTTTGATATGAGCAAAATAACATAAACTGGGGGAAATGCAGAATTTTGTCCAAAATGCGTTTTTTATCCAAATTAAAATGCTTATATAGCATCACTGATATATTCTGAGTTTTGTTACCAAATAAAAATGAATGTGAATACCAAATATAAAATCAGTTTCAGTTTCTCCTTAGGTCATTGCTGTTATCTTGCCTTATGACAGAAAATCATTATCAAACTTCAGCCTTTACCTACTTGGATGGTGAAAGAATCTGTCAAAACCATAGTGGGTTTCATTGCGATAG
>JBCJKH010059358.1:1162-23372 GCA_039877255.1 Loriculus beryllinus | reverse complement strand
ATCTTAGTTTCCCCTCTTTAAGTTTAAGCCCATTACCCCTTGTCTTGTCGCTGCAGTCCCTGATAAAGAGCTCTTCTCCAGCATCCTTGTAGACCTCCTTCAGGAACTGGAACTCTGCTACGAAGTCTCCATGCAGTCTTCTCCACACTGAACACCTCCAACTTTCTTTCTTCATCTGGGGGGTGCTCCAGTTCCCTGATCATCCTTGTGGCCCTCCTCTGGACTTGCTCCAACAATTCTATGTCCTTCTTATTTGAGGACACCAGAACTGCACATACTACTCCAAAGAGCAGTCTCACTGTCAGCTCAACTGTCTGGTCAACCACCACCCCAAGTGCTTCAGGCTGGGTGTGAGCACTGCTGGAAGTAATTCTCTGTAAAACTGAGGATGTATTTGCTTGTGTTGTTCAAGAATAAAGCACCTATGCTTTTCTTATATATAAAAACATTTTAAAAGCTTAAACAGAATTGTAAAGTTGCTCCAATATTGTGAGCAGAGGAGATTCTATCTGTCCATCTGCTTGCCTGAGGTGTTGTCACCTCTGGTTTACTGTACCAGGGACTTAAAGGACTGAATCATTGCACTCAGCAAGGGGGACAATAGGACCCACACCTCTTTCTACTCTGCTATACCATGACAATTAAGAAGAAAACACACCAAAATAAGCAGAACCAAGAACTTTTACAGCATAGGGATATCCAGATACAACCATAAACCCGTCCTTTTCCAAGCATAATTGCTACCTTAAGTGTTGTATACCAAATGAGGTACATTTAGAAATTAATACTGTAGCATTCAGGAATAGAAAGGCATATACAGGCTGAAAATGCATCATATTTCATTCGTCACAGCACCATCATTTCAGATTAACAGAGCCTGATCTCTGGTACAGATTTACAGACTTTTATAGCAGTATGGTTTATATTAATTAAATATCCAGTATGATATTTGTACTCATAGAAAGATTAATTTTGTTGAGAACAGTACCTACCAGATTTCTGATATGTTAACCTTCATAAGAGTGCCTTTTGAAAGAATTGGTAAACCCCTCCTTCCTAAAAATGAAATACATTGAAAAGCAGCAGAGTATTTTCCAAGTAACCTAAATACAACATCAATATAATCAAATTTCTAAAACACATGATCCATAATGATGGGCAGCAACTGTTTCATGCTGTCATGGCAACAGGAAATCTTAAGGTTGCAAATCCATAACTTAAAAAGATTATCTTGGGAATGCAAAAGGTTTTCATACTGCAGCTACAGCCACAGTATGTACAATATACTCCACAACCTGTACATCTTTTCTTTTTTTTTTTTTTTTTTTTTTTTTCAGTTTTTCCTGCTTTTTATTGGGGGTGTTTTTAAGCTTTGTTTGTGTGTGTGATGTTCTTTTATTTAAGGCTTTGTTTGTCTTTCATTTCACCATGAAGGTTTTATTAATCTGATTTCATGTTAGTTTATAATGTGCTTTTATGAGACATCTGGAGGTATGGCTATCTATTTATTTTGTAATAGCAAATTCAGCTCTTCTTTCAAGAAGTATGTTGTTCTGTGTCACAACTGTTTTTTGGATTTAATATTACCACTGCATATTATCTTAGAATTGTGGGTATCTAGATGCTGTTTCCCTGAGTGCAATATCCTTTACCCCAAGCACTGCTGATTGCTCTATAGATACAGACAGTTTTCTCTTTTCTTTATCCTCAAAGCTTGTTAAGAATTAAAGAAGGATAAACAAGAAGTAATAAGGAGTAGAGAGGTTTACATATTTTTTCCTCTAACAGTTATCTCTGTTTCACAAGGTTGACTTTTCCAGTGTTTGCTTTCATTAATGTTGAGTAGCCATAGTATTAGCCATACAATACATGGACTGTAAAATATATAATATGTCTGCCTTTTACTTCGTTCAGTGAGAAAATTCCACTAATCTTCTGAGGACCCAATATTTTAAAGTAAAAGCATGTTCTGTTCTGAGCAAAGGAGGCATGAACAAATTATGCAGTGTTCTCTCTTGATCTAAGATGCAAGATTGCTCTGCTAGTCACATGGAAGAAAATGTCTCCCCATTCTAAATTTATCCCTAGATATCAATCATGGAGGAGGAACATTGTCTGAGTAGATGTGTCTTGTTAACACATTTCATAAGACTGAAGGGAACTCCTGGATACATTCCAGCACCACAAATTGTGTCATAAAGTTAATAAAGCGACGCAAGTTGTTTGTCTCTTCGTTACTCATACAGAAAGGTCATTCCTGTAAATATTCCTCTAACTTCCAGCCTAAACTGAGTCATACCACATATCCATTTGTTCCTGTGTTAGTGTTGTTCTTCAGCTTTAATAGGTCTTCTCTCTCTTGCTGTCACCTTCTAATATATTTAGAAAGAAAATCCACATCTTCTCTCAACCTCCATGCTGAAAGCTGAGCTCCTAGTCTCTAGAGCCTATCTTTTGCTGATTGATCTTTTCTGCACCCCTTCCCATTCAAATTCAGCCATTCTGAAAAAGGGAGAAGGCAGATCAGGCATTTCACAGGGTAACTAGAGCCACACTGGGTCCACAAGGCAGAACTTGCATAAAATCTATAGATCAGATTCACTTTGTTCCCAAATATGCTTTTATTATATACATCACAAAGTGGAATTAAATTTTTATGTGGTTATATCTTCATCACCTCTTAAAATTTAACTTCTTAGTGACATTATAGTGTCACTATATGTAGAAATAAGAACAAGTAAATATTACCGAGAACAAAATTGGTAAGTGCGCACAGAAGTTGTGGCCCTATTTTAGTCAATAGAAACTAGTGAGCAAATCCTTATACAGTCTCTGACATATGAGGTGTCAATAAAACGAAATGTTCAATCCCTTTGAAATCCCATTATCTAGCTGAAAGCTAAGGATGTTGAATCACTATTCTGTTTGGCTGAAAATAAACATCTAAATATTTCTGGATTGTAGGTCATTCAAAATATGAATAAAATTCATTTGTGGCTCTGTTCAAACTGGATCTGAAGAGCTCATATCTCCATAGATTCACAACATCTCAAAGAACTGTGTATATTATGAAATTCTGTTTTTCTATTTTATAAAGGTAAGATAGAGTTAGAAGGACATAGACAGGTTTGCAAAACTAGAAGTCTTAGAAAAGACTTGCAGCAAAACTCTGAAATTATAAATATTGCTATAAGATCATTACCAAGTAGAGAATATACAGGGCTTTACTTTTTTAAGTTCTTGTCTAGACTAGCACATACTGAATACAGAATAGACAAAGCCTGGGTTTATTTTACACACATTTTTTCATCATCCTGTGATAAGTAATAAATTAGTTCTTGAGACTTCAGGGCTTTCCCAGAGCAAGACTGAAAATTGTTAAGGCACACATCCTGAGACATTGCTCCCTTGGCATAGCTCTAGTTATAAGATCCACACAGACTCACTGAATTATTTGGGCTGAAAAGGATGCTGGAGGTCTCCTAACCAAATTTCCTGGGTGAAGGGGAGTCAAGCACTGAATTCAGAGTAGAAGCTGTGGAAAATGGCCTGAGTAACTTGTTCCAATGCTTAATTTTCCTTTTTGAGAATATTATGTTCCTATATATCAAGTCAGAAACTCCCATTTTAATATATGACCACTGTTGTCATTCTATTACCATGCATATCCATAAAGGGGTTGAGTCCATCTTTCTGGTATCTCTTAGGTACTAGGGGGTTGCTATCGTATCTCCCTGAAAACATCTTTTCTCCAGGCTGAACAAGCCCGCTTCCTTCAGTGCCTCACAGGGCAAGTGCTGCAGTCCCCAGCCATCTAGGTAGCCCTGATGATCAGATCAAAAGATTGGTTAAAAATTGCTTTATTTCTGTAGAAGAAGTTATTATAAGGACTACAGGGTGTCTGTGTGATCACAATTCCTGAGGAACTTGATATTGACTAGTATTTAAAAATACTGATCTATCCTGATAGATGCTGCAATGAAGGAGATAGGGGCGATTTCTCTTTGTTCCCTATAACAACTTCAGTTGATTGAGCAATGCTGATACATTAGTTGGGAAGAGACTGGTCTATTGGTAACTCACTTCTGAATCCTGTTTAGAAAAAAAAACCCATGCTCTAAGCACAACTGGATCAAGGATCCCAGGAGTGGACCAAGAGAACAGCTCTGTATTTCAGTTCCTGAAGAAAAGCAGAGGCTTTATGACGAGTGTTGGTAATGCTGGTTCTGATGTCAGACTCGAGTTTCCCCTTCGCTTGTCCTTTCTTGCTGCTCACTTCATGAACTCAGCTTTCAAGGCTGCATGAACTCAGCTGCTTGTCTCTTCTCTTTCTTCAAAGGCCTGCTCCTGTGGCTACTCAGTTCTGTGTGTGGAAGCAAAGCTTTGAAATCAGTGCTGTGTGACCACAGCATCCAAGTAATGAGCATTTAAAAATAAGATATGAGAGCACTGGGGAAAAGGAAGAGATGATGGACTGAGGGAAATGCTCATTTGTTTAAAATGTCAAGGCTTAAAATAATGCTCCCCAGGAATTTCAGGGAGCTTTGAGCCCAGCTAGGAGCTGCCTACTTGTTCCAACTTCAGGCATTTTGCCTTCAGAGAGCTATGGCCTGCTTAGAATAGGGACATTTTTTCTTCTCATTCTAGATTTGCACGCTCCTTAACACTGTTTGCTTGGAAAGGCTGATTTATGTCTTTTAAATCATGAAAATATTAATTCAATAATATATACTCCTAAATGTATATTTGTCAGGCTGAACCTAAACTTACAAAGTCTGTTGGACGCATAAGGTGTTTACGTATTTGACAGGTACACATAGACTTTAACCCATTGAATAACTGTCCCACTAGCTATAGCATAGTCTTGACATGTCCTCCATCCCCTTCCCTTTTACTGATGAATCTATTGTGTATTATTCCTTATGGTTTGTAACATCCATATTACTGCAATTTAATTAAAACAATTAATATTCATGTAGTAATAAATGGTAACAGCAATTTTGTGAACAAAATAATTTTAAAAGTACCCTACATGCATACAAAATGGTTTAATTTAAATAAATATTATAATTAACGTCTTATTTATAATATAAATCAGGAAATTATTACAGAACTCTGTTTTCACAGAGCTCTGTGTTTCAAAAACGTAGCACTTTTGAAAGACAAAGCTCCAGGCCTCCAAAAATACACAAAGAAACAAGGTTAGGGGAAGAACAATACAGCCACAGTGCTGTTTTCTACCAATTAATCATCCAAGATACTCATATAATAAAAAGGAAGATGCAGGATCAAATGACAGGAAGGTAAAGATGGGAAACAAAAGACAGAAATCACACTGCTGTGACAAAAACATTAAACTGAAATCGCTGTGAGGAGATGGTGAGTTTGAGTCCTCTCAGTTGTCAACATTTCATTGCATTATTTTTAGTGGCTAGCTCAATAGAAAGCCTTTACTGGATGACAAAAGTCACTGTCTTCCTGCAGATCTATAATTCTAAGCTATCAGGTGTTGAAAAACAGCTGACATGCACAAGGATGTCCTGTCACTGCTTCAAGGTGGAGAGCTCTTAGAATATCAGTGTTGTGCTCTTGCTTCACCATAAAGATCTTGCTGGCAACATCAAAATTATTCTCAGCTAACCCAAGTTCGGTCTACAATATTTTGTTGTTTGACAGCACAGTTCTGCATTAGAAGTATTAGTAAGTATTGCTGGGACTTGGGAGAAGGGTTTGAATGCTCCTTTTTCTGGAGCATTCCTCCAGCTTGCTTTTATTAATAAGGTTTTCTGCTGATCCTCTTTCTTGTCTGAGCAGAGGAAGTCTCCAGAGACTGTTCTCTTTGCCCTATGCTGTTTTCCACTAGAGAAACATAACTGTTCCCCATGTAGGAGAGATGGTTTTCTAATATTCCTCTAGATGGCCTTTCCAACTGTTGCCTGTTCTCTTTCTCTCTTTCTTCCCTTTCCTGCCCATTTTCTTATTTCTCCATCTCTCATGCATCACACCTAGACTTTCAGAGAGAACTGGATGGGATACTCTTACCCACCCCCATAAGTCTATATGGTTTCTCTATCAACTTTTAGGAACTACACAAAAAAAAAAAAAAGGAAGGAATACCTGGGTTTTTTTGAGTAGATATGTCAGCCACACTGCAATAATTCCTGAAAGGTCACAATTGAAGGTACACGCTTGGTAAGTACTGTCATCCTGCATGGATCTCAAAGGGAAACCTTTTTACTAGGAATCTGTAACATCTGTACCCTGCCCAAATCCTGATCATCTCCAGTTGCAAGCAGAGCAGATGTAGGTAATTTGCTCCTACCATTGTGTATATTCTTCTATGAGTACAGGCTGCAGAGCACTAGGTAGAAGAATTATCTTCTTCCTGTGTTGAAACCCGTATTGGGATTGTGCTGCTTTTCAATCAAGCTCGAAAACTTTAACAATGAAGATACAAAAAATTAGAAGTCACTCTAATCTGCAGCCTAATAATTAGGATATTCATATTTGGAACAAGTTAGGATTCTATTCCTTCCTCTCTGGCCTTCATCTAATACTCAAGGAATATGCTTGTTAGATAGAAGTCCTGACTATCTCTGTGTCGTTTGGTAAGAGGTAGCGATTATATCTTGAGCTTTCTGTAAAACCAAGGTAGACTGATGGTAATATGCCCAGAATCTTCCATTTAGCTACTTATCAGCCTGAGAGATGGAATTTCAAGGAACTGATATTTTGCAAGAAAGGGTTGTTGTACTGAGTATGGTTCTATCCTTTTTCTGGTTTATTATTATTATTAACTTGAGAATCTGTTTTTCTATGTGGAAAGTGGATACCTTCTAAATATGCAAGAAAACATTCCATATTTCTTGCAGATTGGAAGGGTTTGTACAAAGGATACCCCTGTAACAACACATAGACTAAACAAAAAGGCATCTAAATAAATACTGACTTATCACAAAATATGTTTGATACACTGTTTACTCGTCTTTCAGGGAGATTTATTTGATTCTGATTTGGAGTTGTTAGTGTTATCCTTCGTTTAATTTGTTGCCTACTGGTTCTACGCCTTGATAAGAAACAATGCTTGCCTTGTAAAACACTTTAGGATTTTCAAGCTGGTGCTCTTGTACGATTACAAATGTATTTTAAGGCCTGGGGACTTTGAGGGCAATAATTTAGTGAGTTGGAATAGAGGCACTGAAACAGAGAAAGTATGGAAGAATGCTATGGTAAACAGAAGAAAAGTTTGTAGCACAGAAAAGATGTTAGATGGGATTCATTTCCCAAAAAGCCTCTTATCAGGAAGCCTGTTTGTTTTTAATGCTTGAACTGTTGTGTGCAATTTGTAGGTTGTGGTTCTTCCCTCAAGGCAAGGCTTATGTTTAAAGCACAAGTGTAATATTATGAATAGATTTCGTTTAGGAAGAAGGCCAAATGAAAACATCATGTCTATTTCAGGAAATTCTGATGCATCTCTCCTTTTATATCTTGTCTTGTCCCAAGGAGAGCTGAAAAGGTTTCAGTTCTGTAAGTTCTTCATTTTTATTTTTTTCTTCAATAAAATGGCTTACCAAAAGAAAAATAAACTGTTAGCTAATTTCTTTATCACTTTGCAGTACACAGGTCTTAGTTGTCATTTCTGGAAAGTGTTGTTTCATGATAGCAGTACAGTTCTATTGTGGCTCAGGTTTAACTTGAGTTACATTGCCTCTTCAGTATGAAAAGGACTTCTCATAATGATCTTGTAACAGTATATAAAAGTTTGGCAAGAGAAAGAAAGTAATTTTTACGGCTATCATACATAAGCGCTGATGTGCATATCTTGGAAAACAGTTTTGGCTGCAGACAAAATCATTAGTCATCCAAATGACTGTTCTGACTTCTCTGCTCCAGTAACCTGTACCATTCACAGCAGCATCTACTTCAAAGCAGTTGCTTGACTTTTGTCCACTCTAGCAGAGAAATGCATCACTAAATCTGCAAATCTGTTGTATATAAACCAAAGTGCATGGCCCTATGTTAAGGTAGCTAATAGGCAGCTTAATCAAAGAATTTCTTTTGCAGAGTGGATGCAAGAGACAAACTGAAAATTAAACCAAGCACATTGGCTTAATTTTTAAGAATTTAGAGCAGCACAGGAAAGTCTTCAAAAAGGCATTAACCAAAGAGGAGGAAACAGGCTGCAAAGCTATAACACATACTGAAAAAATCAATTAGGTGCTCCTCACAGATCAGATAAACCAAGTTCATCTCATTAGTCCCCTTTTCATGTAGCAGTAGCAGCTAAGATACTGGCAATGAGAATAAAGGTTAACATTTCCATAGAAGTACATCACTGAATTTCCTCCTCCCAGGAAGAGGAGGCTTAATGTGCCTGATGCAATCTTGTTAATCTCTGAGTCCAAATATAACATATTCTAGGTCCTTATCTTAGCTACAACCATCTTTATGGTACTTGGGGCCCAAAGCACTGTTGGGTGGTTGCAGCGGTGCCATATCTTTGTTCTAGTCATTCCCCTGAAGTAGTCCTCTCACTTCCCTCCTCACCATTAGCTTCAAGGGCAAATTTATGAGTGATTTAGAGGCTGAGGGACTCTTCCAGCTCCCACTGGAGTCAACAGTTTCTTAAATGCCTTCTTCATCAACTATGTAATATTGTCTACTACACTAGGTCCACTGACACTATAGTCACTGTTCACTATCCTCTATAGTTTGCTTCTTGATCTTTCAGGAATTCTTTCCAGGCTTTCAGGCTTTCTTCCAACTACTTTGTGCTGCATGAATGAAGAGCTGAAAATGAAAAGGCTAACCAGGGATTTGGGTTAAAGCTAGCCATCTCACCTGTGATTTTGCTCTGGATCTTGCAATGCTTCTGTTTTAAGTCTTCCTCTTTTTTTGTGTGTTTCACACTTGGTAACTAGCACTAGGTTTTTTATTTCCCTGGTTTTATATATTGCTTTGGTTAGAGTCTTATAAATCCCTGAAAATCATGATGCTTCTTTTGAGAAAGGGTGGAAGTCTCCATTGATATTTCCTCATTTTCTTAATTCCAAGATTTTTCATTTGCTTTAGACTCACAGTTTTATTTATTAATGTAGATACAATTGTTGTATCAGTGATTCCACCAATATGTTGGCAAAAATGGTCTAGTGAACATTGACATTATAATGAATTGAGGAGGTAATAACAGAAGTTGTTGAAGCACTTAAATTAAGCACTATGAAAGTAATAATAGACATTATGGATAAAGTGATTGTTTTTCTTGTTATATTTTGTTAGTCTCTGCTATTAACTCTCTAATATGCCTCCTAGGACTTGATGGAGCTTGTTCAAAACCTCATCTTATATAGTTATTCGCCTCTTTTTGCATCATACGGCACAAAGTCTCAATATAGCTTAAAATTGTTTGAGTATTGCAGTTCTACCCATATAATTGTGTAATTTGCTATATAATGCAAACAACTACTTGAATGTGCAGAACAAGATAAAACAATTAGCTTTCTAAAGACAGAGGCATTGATTGGATTTCAGTGGTACTTAAGCATGTGATTTCTGTTTGAAATCAAAAGTGCTCCACTAGTTCTTGTTGGATTTATACTTATAGAATAGCTAAAATTCCTTTTATTCTAGGGGCCAGAGGATATATCAGTTTACAGTGGCTGTCAGGTTTGCATGTTCCACCCAGGTGTATATGCTGCCTCTCTAAGGAAGTCTCTGTATTGCCTTAGGACCTCTGTTAGGCCCAAAGCAGGTTGCATGAAACAGGTGGGCATATCAAGGGGAAATTTTTTCTATAAGTGTTTTCATACAATGGGTGTTTTATACTTGAAATCAAGCAAAAGGGCAAGTGATGAGGAAGGGAATATAGAAAAGGGCTAATATCTACATGTGTGTGTGCACACGTAGATAAGCTAATAGATCTCTGTATCAGTTTAAAGAGTTGAGTAGATAGATTTAAGTATAAAGTACATAAGGCAAACACCTGCCTGTTGTTTTTCTTCTCCTAGCACTATGGGACATCAGTCCATCAGAGCAGTAAGAGCAAGTAAGGGGTTTTTTTCTTACCATAATCTTCTCTGTGGTATCCCATGCTGTGATTCATGAGGGGAAGGGGGGTAGAAAGAAGCACCTTGATTCTTATTTATCACTTCTCCAGGGCCAATGATCCCTACAACAAGCCAATGATTCCATGTGTCTTGAAAGTAAGATCTATCCCCTCTTCATCAAATGATGTAATTTATCTCCCCCTGGAACACTGAGTTACTATTCAGCAAATACTAAGCAAATAAAATTTTTGGGTCTTTTGTAGATGCTCATTAGATCTCTGTCTTTAGTGTCACATATACCAATTGTGAGCTATGAAAAAATAAGAGAGAAAGGTGACTATTAGCATGACATTTGCATTTTAATTAGTGTCCTTTAGTGTTCCTGTTATTGTAATATAGAAAATTACTTACAGGTGATAATTAAAGAAAATATGTTTATTCATTTTTTTATCTAGGACTCTGGAAAAAATATCAAAGTTATTTTTATATCAAAAAGTGAACTAGAAGGAATGTTTCATATTGAGTTTACTCTCCTCACTGCAATTCCATTCATTAAACAAAAGCTCTTCAGGTCTATCCTAAAAATTAGTTATATTTATTACTTCTTTTTTCCCCATTAGAAAGCTGCTTTATTGCTGAGATGGTTAGAAACCTTTTCTCCTTTCCAGGCTAAATATATCTGTGACTGCCTTATACGCATTTACACTTGTGTCAATACTGCCTTTGAGTTTAAAAAGTTCTTGTGTCTCTGCATTTATTCTTTCTTCTCCCATCCTATGTATTAATATGGGAGTCTTATCCACCCTCATCCTTCATGTAGTTTACCTTAACAAGCCAAGTTTTGCTAGTCTCTTCCAATAGTTCAAGTTTTTGATGCCTCTCCCAGCCTAGGAAAAGAGTACTGCATCTTCTGGATCTGCAGCATTTGCATTGTGAGTCAGGTATCTTGAATATATGGATATAAAAATACCTGTTTTGCAGATGAGGTCCTGATAGGAAAATGTGATGCATACAGAAAAATTAAAATACAGAGTGCATCTCTGTCCTGCTGGTTTTGTTTTTTTTTTTACCAGGATACCTTCCTGGGTTTATCTGTCTGTAAATTATAGGTTATGATTTTCTTATACCATTTCTCTTACATGTCTTTAATTCTAGAGATACTGGAGCACTTCTTGAGGACCCACAGACCATTTGTTGATGATCTTGTGTCACATTTGTCTTACTTTGCTTTGTTTGCAACTCATCATCAAAGAATGAATAATTCAGGTATCTTGGTTCTACCTCAGATCTGATCCTTTCACTTCCATGACCTCTGGATCTCCCTCTAGTAGTCCTTAAATTTCTCCTAAGGAAAATAAAAAAAACCTTCAAGAGGCTTCTTACTGAAATGATGATGACTCAAACAAAAATCTGCTTTTTCTGTGTTATTTCTTTTACTTCATGTCTTGATACATCATTAATGGAGATTATATGAGCACCTTCATGTCAATTTCTTTGTTTCCTAAGGAGAGCATATCCTCTGGCAAACCTTTCTCTTCCACCAGGTTTTCTTTATCTCTGCAATATCATTTTTTATATTCTAAACCACTCACCAGAGTTGCTCCTTGCAATAGTATCCTAGGAGCTCTCCTAGAGCCAGTTTACTTGAAGTATTAGATGTAGCAGTTTAATTCACACCACTGTCTATCTGGCTGCTGCTCTCATCCATATGGGTACCTTCTGCTCTTTTCAGCAGGTTTCTGTTCTCCTCTCATTAGAAGCCTGAAACAAAACCCAGGGCTCCTTCTTTCCTAGCTGAAGGGAGTGATAACAACAGTGACATAAAATAAGAACTAAGGACAAGCACATGTGGGAATTTTCTGTTAGAATAACAATTTTGATTAATCTACATTTCAAAATTTGTGTCCCCAGTCTCCTGCCATTTCCCCCCCTGCCCCGTGACAAGGAGTTTCACCAGCTCCATGCCACAGTTTTGCTGTTTTACACTTTTAAGCTATCATAATAAAACAGGTGATCAGTATCTCAGTTACAAAACAGTTTGGAGGGGAAGAGAGGGTTTGCCTGCTTGTAAGCCAGACAGATCGTCTCATGCAATGAGGCTGAACAACTTCGGTTTGATGAACATCAGGGTTGCGTGAAGTGGAGCAGGGATGGGATAAATGTATTTCAAATTAGATTGCAAAACAACAGGGCAAAAATGCTGCCTTGAATTTTGACCAACTGCAGATCTGTTTAACTAGAATTATGTCTTTATTTAATTTGATAGCTACTTTGCTAATTTAGGCTTAAATTATTACAGTCCAGCCGTTCTCAAGAGGGGTCTGTTCTGAGGCTGATTTTGCCTGCACAGCCCTCAATGAGTACCTTGAAGGTCAGCTTTGGCTGCCCTCTCTGCCTCTCCAGTCCCTCAGCAAATGCTGTTATGCCCACACAGACTCTGGCAGCATCAGCTTAAAGTTGCTCATGGTATCCTAAGCCACCTAAGTCCAAAACACCCTCAGGCACCTCGGATGTCTGATGCTTCAAAAGAGAAAAATTCATAGTCAAGACAGACTGCACCTCATCTTGAGACAAGTGGAGGGGGCCCTCAAAGACCAGGGTAGACATAACCATTGAATCTTAATGGAAAGGCTGACTTACTGGGCTACAGATAGGCAGCCCAAAGGCTTTACAAGACTCTTCTGTTTGCTTTAGCAAAGTCTAAAAATATACACTTGGAGTCATTGTTGAACCAGGACTTCTCAGGTTCAGATAATAAAGCTGAATAAGTAGAATGTCATATGAACTTTGCTTCCAACTAAAATGCTTCTATTCTATTTTTTAGATGGTAGCAGTCAGTTAATTTACTTCTGTTGCTGTTCTAACAGATGAATTATAAATGTGTTTGCTTTTCACAGTAACTTTGGGTTATGCTGGATACATCACATTTCCTTTTGATTGAGCAAAGCGGGTGCCATGTTGCCAGTCATTCTGTTTACACAAAGCTTTTCATCATCAAAATTTATACTGTGCTTTTGATTGGCAATGGTTTACAAGAGTGATACGTGGAAATACTCACATGATAGAGGTCGGGCATCTTTTCAGAGTGGCAGTGAAACCCTTCCTTTAGAAGCTTAGGTGAAATTGTAACTGTGCTGATTTACACCATTTAAGAAGCTGTGGACCTCCAGTACTAACCCAGAGGGACAATAAATTTCTTTAGAACGGCTGTAATTCAACAGCAATGTTCCTATCTTCTGCTGCCACCCTCCAAAAAAAGAGTGATTGACTCATGTTTGTTGTGATTTCTCTGTCAGGAAAAAAAAAAACAAACAGGTAAATGGGGTTTCCTCTGCCATCAGCAAGAAGTGTCAAGACAGCAAGCCTATTATGACACTCCTGGGAACATGGAGGAAATCAGTTCAGCTCCTACCACTGGAGAAAGATATAGGGTAAAAGAATCAATTTACCCCACACAACTTAGGTTTCAAAAGAGTAAAGCTGTCCTTTTGGAGTCCCTAGCTGATTGTAGCAGACAGGAGAAATGAGGTGTCACTCATCCCCTTGCTGCTCTCGCTGGCCATTTGAGGAGCACAGATCTCTTTTTAAAGGCCTCCTGCAGGCAGGTCTGTCACAGGTGAGTCTGTCTGCAATGATACTGGGGCTCTGAAGTAATAGCCATGTAACAAGGTGGAATTGTCTACTTCAGGATTTGGAAAAGATTAAGATTTGGAAAGAAAACTTCCTTTCAGCCTTATTTAGTTATGTTAGCGCTTAAATTATTTTAAATGGGACACAGACTTAACCAAAAAGGGAGGCCAATGCCTAGGACAAGCTTCTTTCTCTGAGACTACATTTACTTCAAGTTTCACCTTTGCTGTAGCCCTTACAATTAGCACGAGATTTGGTAAAAGGACTATGAATTTTATTCCGCTTTTTTTCTGCTGCCTTTGTAAACTTCACAGTCTAAGGAAGGTTTAATCCCAAGCTTATGATTTGCAGCCTTGTGTGTTGGATTATCTTTTGTTGCTGTTTGGGCAAAATGCCACGATGCAACTGAAAATTACTAGGACAACATAAGCTAGGATGGTTTTACAAAGAGGAACTGTAGCGTAGGTAGCTGCAAGATCCGTCACTGCTCAGAGTGCCGGGGATGAGCCGAGCTGGCTGTGCACTGACGATGATGGTATGTGCCCTACCTCTTGCCCTGTCTCACCTTCATCAGAAAGCTGTCTTTAAGAGGTATCCTGTTTGGACTTACTTCTGACTGCCCCGCCACAAAACAATTGAGCTGCTAGGAGCAGGAGGTGAAGGGATGATGTGCGTATGGGCAGGACTGAACTCTGCAGAGACAGCATCTGGCTTGCAGAGAAAGGCATTTTAACAAAACTAGGCCAGTTCTTTCTTGCACTGTGGAGCAAGTTCATGACCCTCGTTCTTTCTCAAGCAGACATATTATCAATTAAAGCTGCCTCCTTAAAAAAGAATACCTATTAGAAAAAGCAGGCTGGGACATGTGATGGCTCCTCCAGGCTCTTCCTCTCCAGTGTTACTAAAATGGCCTCAGGTGAGGGTGTTTATGAGAAGGGGGAAAAAAGTTTCTCTTGCTGCCTTTCAAGACAAGGCAAAGGTGAAGGACTTTTTTTTTTCCTATGTGAGCTGATTTTTTTTCCTCTATATAGCTATCCCCTGTTACACTTCAGGGAGCATTAGTGTGTCCAGTATAAACCTGTTTGTGTGAACCATTCCATCTATTTTATATGGTGTTTTGACAGAAAATAATTTATAAATGTGGGGATGAGAAATCTTTTGGCTTTTGGTTTGGAAAAAAACATAACAAAACAAACAGAGAAATTGTAACATTTCCCTCGAAATGGTGTCCCACTTATATTAGTTGCTTGTCCCTCACTGACCAGATTACTGGGTTACCACTGTTCTTACCTCATCAGCTCTTGGGTCTTGCTTGGTCTGAACAGCCTGCAGGGCTGGCTCCTCTCATAACTCCCCTTTCATATTTCCTGAAGGATAACCTACAATAGATCTTTCCTAAGAAAACTCTTTCACTTGGGTTTTCTTCTTGCTCAGGACTGCCCCTTCATTTCATATTTTGATTAAGTCTCATATTACTGAGAGCACTGATTCTGAATTCTTTAGAGGCTTGTCAAGGTCGAGGTAAATACCTGCATAGGTTCATCCTATTTACTCTCACTAACTAGTATGAGTATGCAGATCTTGATACAGTAGTAAATGACAAAAGAGCAGCTGTAGATGGTCAGCCCAAAAGCCTATCGAACCCCATGTGCCAAGCCTTGACAGCTGTCAGGTGCTGATGCTTCTCTATAGATTCTGCTGCTCCCTGCTCCCCATCCGTTTCCTCACTATTCTTGGGGCAGATCAGAAGCCCTGCTTCCTATCTCTCTCACTTCTCTTTCAGGTGGCTGCTTCTCTGGAAGGCTCTTCTGCTGCTCTGTAATACTTTCTGCTTCTGTTTCCTAAAGCCCTTTAACAGCTTCTTTACTGCAGTTGCGTAAATTTGTCAGCACTTTAAATCCAGGTCCTGTGAGAGTTCTTCATAGGTGCAGCTCTTTATAACTGTGACTTGGCTTCATTAATTCCACTGAGACTTTCGAGCCTATTCTACAACCATTCAGCTTTTGCAGGAAGAGTACACCATGAGCTGACAGCTGCATTTAACTCTGCAAGATCACCTTGGACATACTCCCTTGGTATTTTCCCAATAAAGGGTTCAATGCAGCATGTATTGCAAGTGAAACACTCCATCTGTAATTTGCCACCCTCACTGGTTCCTCATTTGCAGAGCAAATACAACTTCAATCAAGATGTTGCTTCAAAGAAACTGGAAGCCTGAAAGCCACAATATCCTACAAGATGCTGTCTGCCAATGCTGGGACTCAAATGCAAAAGCAAAGGACTGTAGTGTGCGGAAGATGAACAGAAGTAGCAGATAATGAATGCTTTGACCCCAGGCTAAAACAAAAGTTTTCTGAAATGTAAGGCCAAATTTTTCTTTCAGATAGCCTTCTCTGGCTGTGATTTTTGAGTCCAGCAATATCCTGTAATATAGAGCAAAGGAATAAAAAGAAGAATTTCTCTGCTATAAATTGGTAAGAAAGTAGACATCTAACAAATCCTTGAGGCATAACTCAGGTTATTCTTTTATAGTGGTTATAGGGGAGAAACAGTTGTATGGACTATGAATAACACAACCCCTGATAGTCCCAGAATTTGCTCCTGGTCTCCAGTGGGAAATACAAAACTACAGTGGCTCAAGAGCTATGCTATCACTGACTGTCTGCAAGCTTTTATTCAAGTTAAAAGGCCAGAATATTGTCACATGAAAATGAATGCTGTCACAAGCAAATTTAATGTCTCTGTCTACAGCAAGCAATTCTTCCAGTGCTGATCAGGACATGGCTCCATCTGTCTCTGGCTGGACACTCCATCATACGCTGTGGAAGGCCTTTAAAATGATTCTGCAGTGGGTTTTTGTTTTTTTTTTTTTTCTTTTTTAAATTTATTCTCCTCAGCTGTTAAAAACTGTTGTTGGCTTGTATATCCTAAAGTGATTCCAGCGTGGAGTTCTCATAGTAAGTTGCACTTACTGAGTTGAAACCACAACTTAAATATACCAGAGGGTGAAAAAATATATAATATCTTTCTATTTGGACTCCCCTTGGTAGATAATGATAGTTAGACTTGTTTTAAAGTATGAATATAAAACTCAGACATGTATCAGCCACTTCCATAGGGGCTACTGCAGTAGCAAAATAACTGCAGCAAATAGGAAGGAATTGGCTCAGAGGAACGTAGCAGGACACAAGAAAACTATAAACTGTAAGGATTTGCATGCCCATGCTCTTAAGTTTTTGCTAAATGTAGAACAGGTGATATTGAAATATGTACCCATGCACCTGTAATTTTTTTTTTCTAACCAGCAATGCTAATTGTTCTTGTGCACAGCACTGTTTTCTTTGTGAAGCTCTTCACAGCAGCTCTCAAATCCCAGCTCTGTGCTTTAATAACAATACCATCTGGCTGAGGTTTTCAGACTTGCCTCTGGGGGTTGAAAGCCTGTTTTTCCATTATAATTAATGAGATTTGGGTGTCCAAACCCCCTGGGCAGCTCTGAATACATCACCTGCATCTTCTTGGATTCATCAGTGCTTTGAGACTTTCCGAAGAAAAAGCTATTAAGCTGACCTGAGATGATAGGATGCTATACAGTCTTAATGCTCAACATACTAGTTTCTGTGTAAAGTGGCTTTGTTATAACTGAAAGGGATGTTGCTGGCTTGGTTAGAATGAACAAAGAATGAACAAACCTCTTGAAGACCTTATAGTAATTATAATTCTTATTCCTAAAATAGTTGACTATAAGGCCAGCATGCTGTTTTTTTGTTGTTCAGTATAAATGCAACATTTTTAATGTCTTACATTACAGCAAAATTTGGTACTCATGAAAGCACATAAAATTCTGGCAGCTATCAGTAGCAGCAGTTATCTGTGGTATGACAAATATGCAATGATTTGCTTCAAGATGTTAATGACAAAGGGAGGCCAGCCTTAATGTCAGGTTTCAAAATCCTCGCATGATCCCAATCAACAAAACCCCTCCCGTATTTACAGAAGAGACGAGAAAAGAGAGCAAGCAGTTGTTCACAGTCATCTTGCAGGCTGGATTTCAGCTGTGAGGGCAGACTTTAGCTGATCCAGTGGTACTTCTTCTGACAGCTGAAGGCTTGAATGCTCCCACAGCTGGAACAGCTGGACCCAGCTGTGCTAGGGAGTCACACTTGAATTGCACACGGCTCAAGAGCCACCCTCTGGTCAAATAGCTTGAGAGCGTAAATGCTGCACCAAAGCATTTCTGTCCCGGGGGTAAGTAATGTCCATCTGATGGCAGATGTATTTCATGAACATCTGTGAAAGAGGGTCTCTGGCATTTATTATGAAGCGCTGCTCCATGAAAATTGTGTAAAAATGGAGGTTTGTAAGACAGGATTAAAAACGTTCTCTATCTACTGCAGGAGAACCCTTTCAAGAGAGGTAGGACAGATAGGCTCACTAAAATAGTAAATGATATAAAAAGAAAGTGGCTTCATGCAGAGGACAGTCATTTGCAATTAAATGGCGAATAAAAATTAAGTAGTGACTCAGTCCAAATAATACTGTTTGGGGTAATCCATTTGGGTGTGCTTATATAATATATTTATATAAGAATCTACTTAAAAGTCTCTGCACTCAGCCTTAAGAGTCTTGTTCAGTTTCATGTTGTTTTCAATTTATGACCAAGGTTCCTTCTTTATGCTTAACAGACAAATATTGGGTTTGTTCTTTTAGAAAACTCATGGACTATCAGTGTTTCTGTACAATAATCTTCCCTACTTAAGCATGCTACCTTAGATGTGACTCAGTTACTGATTTGTAAACTGCATATAAGAGATGTGTTTTCATGCTTAGTGAAAGCAGATATGTATTTATCTTGTTACCACCTCTCAAAATCATAATTTTAACTACAGCAGGATCTAAGCTTTCCCTTGTGCCCATGTCAGTAAGGATCAGATCTGGCTGAAATCTCACTTTCATTTGGGAAATTAAAATTTTTAAAAAAACCAAACAAACAAAAAAGAAAAGCAAAAAACAAAGTTTTCAGCAAAGCAAATTTGCTTGGCTGAGACTATACAGTGAAAGGGTAGAAGCAAAAGGCTATGGGCAGAGCAGGAGTGGGAATCACCCTTCTAGCCCCTGGCATGATCACAGGTTGTCTTATGTTCCTTGTGTCATCACACTCACTACAGACACACGTAAGCCGAAAATATTGAGGCAATTTAGGATATCAGAAGCACCTGGCTACAGGCTACCATATCATAATTGTTGATAAATCACACTCGTGGCATTTGGGTTTGTTTTTGTTTGTGTGTGTGTGGTTTTGAGGTTGTGGGGTTTTTTAAAGACTGCTAGCTCTATATTCTACGAGGACTTCCAGCTAAATCAGAGAAATAATTAGCTATGTAAGTATGCGCAGCAATTTCTCTATTACTGAAACAGAAGGAAATCCTGACAGACCTACATAAGAGAGAAGAAAGGAGAGCAGTTTTCCCAGGAATAAAGCACATGCTTCAGAATAAATGCTGTGTGTAGAGAATATGACAGTAGGCTCAGTAGGATGTCAAAAGATATGGGTATGGTAATGTCTGCATTATTATTTGTTATGAATTTCAAAGACTGCAGACTGGCCTCTGGAACAGTTTATTAGCTTGGTTCAGAAAATCACTCCTGCCCTTGTTTACTGGTATAAGTGAGCAAAAAGAGAGTAATACTGTAATTCAAGGAATTACAGGGAATTCATTATAAAGTGTTTGCACCATGTAGCCAGTTGTTAAATGATATAAACATTAAAAAGGCAAGACCCCACTTATGCTTGTGGAAGGGTAGAACCTTTGTATTAAAGCGAAAAATAATATTACCCAATTTGAGAGCAATAATCCAAGAGGGGATTGTTGATTCATGCGTACTGTAAGAAAATCATCGTGCGTTACTGCAGGCTTCTATTTATTTTCCCATGTTTCCACTACTACCCCCCTCCCCCCCCCCCAACACGGTACCTGAAGTGTGACCGAAATATGCTTTTGTGATCCCCCAGATGGCAGTGCTGCCTTCCAAGATAATGACACTCAGTAGCTCTGGGAGAGAGATGCGTGCCAGTCTCTGGCTGACTTATGTTCCATGTTTCTTTGTTCCAGGGGAAATATGCTACAAATTCTCAGGTAACAAGACTGGGGTAATCAGGATGGGCTTGCTCATCCATGTCTGACACAGCAGCCATCTTCTCTTAGAGGCACCCACCAGATCATAGCCCATTCATAGCAAATGACATCTGTGAATGCAAGTTAGGATTTCTACAGGACTTTGCTTTAAACATGCAGTTTCTAGTATCTTCTGGGTGGATTAAAGAAGAAATAAGTGAGGTAGCCAATTTGGCTTTTAAAGGAGCTGCAAAAGAAGTCTGTGTGTGCTAACCTTGGTCTACAAGCCTTTGGCATTGGGCCTAATCCTGCTTCCATTTTCCTTAGCAGCACAATCCTTGCGTTCCTCAGCAGGGCTGGCAGAGTGGTGTTGTAGATATTTCATTAGGCTGTTAAATCTTGCACTGGCTTGCAGGGTGAGATGTTCGCCTGGTCACCCTGTGCTTTACTCTGCATTTGCACAGCCTCTTCAGATACTTGAGTAAGAACCAAGCTCAGTTATCTCACCCTGGGCTGTCCCCGCTGAGGCGTAATAATGTGTCTTTAGTAGGCAATCTTTAAGCTTAAGCAATTAAGCCTAGTCATGAAAAAAAGGGTGTAATGGAGTAAAAGATACCTGGTATGTTTCTGGATGGCTGCCAGCTCCAGTGGCACACTGAAGAGGGAGCAAGCGGCTCTCAGCCCCTTGAGAGGACCCCAGAGAGTAAGCCAAATTGTCATGGAAAGTGAAGACTTTTAGTGATTGCAAATCCAACTGAATGGATTAGCATGTTCCTTTGTATTTTGGAAATGATGAGAAAGGTCCTTCCAGGTTGGGAGGGTATGATTATTTTCAAGGATCTTCACTCTTATTACAGGTTTGGGGTTTTTTTGGCTGGCAGGCAAGAAACAGAAAAGGGACTTTATTACACTGTCTGAATCTTTTTTCTTTCCTTCTCTGGAAATACCTGTGTGTATCAAGCCCTCTCCAGAAAATTCTGCTACTCCTTGAAGATTCTAAATCACAAGTGGCATAAGAATACTCACAGATAATCCTCTGACCCTCTCTTCTGGCCATTCTTTTTGGTGAGGAGATGGTTTTTTCCCCCTTTTTTGTCCACATGGTCAGAGAGCCAGTGAGGAAAGGCTGAATATAAGCAGAACTGGGAAGCATGTTACCCCTCCCTGCCAAGCTCAGGGATGCAAGGGCCCATGGCAGGGACGGATGAGGGGTCAGCCCAGATCACAGGTGGGCAGGGAGGAAGGAGGGGAAGCCACCACCAACAGCAAAGAATCTGAGTCAAAGGCTTTACCCCCAGTCTCTTCTGGAGGTGGTGCTCTTCAGTGCTGCTTCTTAATTGGAACAAGAGGTAAATATAACCTGGCCTTCCTGCTTAATAGGATAAGAGAAATGAAGATTTAGTTCAGATCAGCTACTGTGTTGCTAATGGTGCTTGGGTCACAGCATCCATCCTCAAGTGCTCCTTTATCCTCTTTTAGTCCCTTTGCTTTCCTACCTGAAAAAAAATTAAAAAAAAAACCCAAACAAACAAACTTTTTTTCAAGAGGGATATATTTAGTCGACCTTTTCAGTTTTCTCTAATTCCCCTTCCTCCTAACAACAAATTCCTGTCATGTCCAATGTAATGGTTTCTAGCCCCTCACCTTCATGACCACCTTCTCTGCTGACCTTTGAAATTACTAACCCACCCAAACTAAAATGAAGTTATCAAAAATAAATTGTGTTTTCTCACCTCTGAAAACACAGTTCTGCACAATTGCGATTGCTTTTCTCCTTCTCCCTCCCCTTCCCTTCCTTTCTCGTTCCCCTCCCCTCTCTTTCCCCTCCTTCCCCCCCCTGCTGGAGCAGCTGGCGGAGGCCTTTGAGAAGAACCTGCATTGTGAGTGTGCCCATCATTAACACGGGTTAATTATGCCTTTAATTACATGTTAATTACCTTTAATTGCTTCTAATTGCGCTCTTAAGTGTACCACAGAGTACTCTTAATTAGTTAGCTTTAATTAGTTCTTAATTGTCTTTAATTGATTTTAATTGTGCTCTTGCTTGTACCAAGTAATGCGCTTAATTAATTGATTTTTAATTAATCGTTAATTATCTTTAATTGCTTTTAGTTATGCTCTTGATTATAGCAATATGCTTAATTAATTATGCGTTTAATTAGCAGCTAATTATCTTTAATTGCTTTTAATTGTGCTCTTGATTATACCAATATGCTTAATTAATTATGCATTTAATTAGTAGCTAATTATCCTTAATTGCTTTTAATTGTGCTCTTGATTATACCAATATGCTTAATTAATTATGCATTTAATTAGCAGCTAATTATCTTTAATTGCTTTTAATTGTGCTTTTTGATTGTACCGAATAATGCCCTTAATGAATTAGGAACTTCTAATTAGTTGTTAATTGGTTTTAAT
>JBCJKH010059354.1:0-16312 GCA_039877255.1 Loriculus beryllinus | reverse complement strand
GATCTTTGTAAAACTACACTAGAAGAGCACATAACCGAAAATCTAACATCAGTTTGTACCAATCAGTGTCACATATCTGAAAAACTGCAAAAATTCTCTCCTAGAAATGGCATTTGTGTTCACATAAGAGTTTCTCAGGGATGTGTTTGGTCACACATTGTTGTAACAATGGCTATTAAGTACACCCGAAAAGAAAAAGCTCCTTTATTTATACATCTTTTAGAAACTCTAGGCAAAGGTAAGAGCTTAGAGCTTTTTGCTTTCTGTGGAAAGTTTTCAGATTAAGATACAAAATTAATCTTCTTTTTCAGCTAGCAGGTTGAATAAGATATTTCAAACTAATACTGGTCATAAAACTTGGCTTAGTGATTCCCATAAGCTGAAGAGTGGATGCCACTGCTGTAGATGTTCAATCTCACGATCTTCTTTATCTCTCTCATTAGAGAGCACATGCATAAGTATAAATTACACTGATCTTAAAATGTTTATTCTCACTGGCTATAGGAAAGCACAAACTTGGTAATCAGTCAGTTCCTTCTGTTAGTGTTTCACTAGAAGAGTGCAATTACTCAAAAGTAATCTTCTGCAGTTACCTAACTTCTCTTACTTTCCCAGTCCTTGGGACCCTCAGGTACTCTCAATAAAGATCCTTTCCTCTCCTCCTTACTTCCTGTCCAGAGTGAAAGCATTCAAACTTGGCACCAGATTCAAAACGGACCACTCTGACCTTTCAAGTGAGCCTGTTTACAGACAACTTCCTTTCTACCCAGCTTCTCATGTCACTTCATACCAGACCGGAGTCCATGAAATAACTAACATGGTCACACAATGCTGCCACAAAGTAGCCCGCTGTATTTCACCTCAGAAATAGTCATACTGAATTTTGCTGCAGTTCCCTCTTCCACTACTTTTCTCTCAGGCAAATCAGCAAAGCATGACAAGAATCTCTTCACAAAGCATGAAAACCTTTTCACAATGTCACAACCTAAAAGAAAAAAAAGAATACTTTCAATACCTGAGCCCGGATCACATTTTGGAAGCCTGCGACAGTGTGTGTTGTGTCCCTGCACACACACCTTTATTAGCATCCATTGTTTGTAAAGCTCCTGCTTCTCATCGAAGTTACTCCAACTATAGAAAAAACAAGTCACCATGCTGTTCATTTTTGAGAGAATATGAGAATAAAACTCACCATGCTGTTCATTTTTGAAGAGGATGAGCTTGCTCTCTGCTTCCGTAGGCTGTTAAGCTCTTCTGTATTTCCAGCCTTCGGTTTTATGATCAGCCGACTGCCTCCAGCAGTACCTTCTGAAGAGGATCTCAGTCGTTTCTCAACAAATCTGCCTTCTCGGTACGGACTGAAGCTATTGGCAAGATCAACTACAAACACAGAAGGAACCAGCAACCATTAGAGCTCCTCTCTACAGCTATTTTCTTAATGAGAACGCTGCTTTTCTTGAAATGCTCACATTGAAAGGCAATCTCATGAGAGGTGTTCTATAGAAATCACACTCTGCTTGTCTAGAAAGAAGTGTCACCTGGGCCACCAGTTTGCTGTTGAGCCCCCAACGATTAGCACACTCAGCACACTGCAGCCCAGTCCATGACTCCTCACAGAACCCAAAAGAACCTTTGCTCCATCCTTTCCTTTCTCCTGTTGTAGGACACTTCCAAACTACTGCCCAGTAAGATCCACCAGAGAAAATATCACTGGTCCATTTGCGCCAAAACCCAACCTGCCTTACTCTGAGTCCCAAGGCAAGCTCAGGTTTTGTAGGGCCAAGCCACAGCTTAGTTATCACTGCACAGGACAAGGACGCACACTGGTTTCAGGTTCTGTTTGGCTTTCCTAGCTCAGCTCTGCATCCTCTTCCTCCAAACCCAGTCTGCAAGTGCAGGTTGAATCCCAGTCCCCAACTTCAGTTAAACACATTAGAAAAGAGGAGAAAAATTACATTTTGAGGTGTTAGGGCAAATTTAGAGATGGGGAAAGAGAAAAGCCTAACAACATACTAAATGCAACACAGAATATCTTATCCTCTTTTGTCTTTTGCAAGAGAACTGATATCTTCTGTAAGGCTTCCCAAAAAAAACTGTGTCACAAAAATACAAAAAAGTATTACATAAATTATTTCTATAGTAAGAAATAGATCAAATCTGCTTATACACTAAGGCCATGTTCACGATGCTATCTATAATGACATCAGCTGTGAGACCAGCTATGGAAGAGAAAATATCTGTTACCAAACAAAATGAATGGAAATATTTTGCATTCATATCTGGTTTTAAATACTATTTTAGCAAGACTAAATGTTCAAACCAGTTTGTTTGTAACAGATATAGCTGTTTATAACCATATCTTACTGAATGCCATGTAACTTTTCACTATATTTGTATCCTTTCATACAGCAGGACTGTGTATTTTTTTCTAACAGTGCCTTTGATTGGCCTATTTCTAATTTTAAATATATTCTTCTCCACGTAAGCAAAAAACCAAACTACATTTTGAACAGGACTATAGAAACCTAACAATTAATCATGATTTTTATACAGTGCAGTGCTGGCTCTAGTGTTTCTGTGAACATTAGTCCCATTTACAAAAATCCCGCTGTCACAGATTCAACTCCATATAGCTGCTTTTCAGAAATTCAGATTAAATATACAATTGCTGATGCATGAGTTTCAAATGCACTGTGTTATTTCTAAACATTACTCTGAGCTGCTCAGTTGCTGTTCTGCAGTACTCTCTAATAACAGATGCAAAAGGATGAGCTCATTTACAGATGAGCCAAAGCTGCAAGAAAGACCGAGTGCTCAGCACCAGTAACATACATAAATGGAAATGTTTTTTTCTCCCAATTGACTAAGGTTTGCGGGAAAGAGGTCCTACTTTATATTGCTATTTACGTACAAGATACCCAACCAAGCCTTGCAGTGACAAATGATTCAAAAAGCAAGATTGCTTTTTGATTACTTATAATCTACATGCCTATAGAAATGTCCAAGCAAAAAGATGGGTATGAAATCATGTAAGTTTAAACTCAATCACTATAAACGCAAACGTGTTAAGTTTCACAAATTTTGGCCTGCCAGATACAACCTCAGGGTTATACAAGAAAGTCTTTACTCCAGTTTGAGAAAATAAACTGTCAGAGGTAAATGTCTTCTGACAGGTGTCCTTCACTCAAGGGCCTGGTGCCCTTATTCATCTGCATCTAGCTAGAATGGGATATCTAGGCACAGCCTTTCCACTTAACGTTGTTAACATTTCCAAATGCTTTTTCATAAACTAAAGATCCAGTGTGAAATTTAGCTGGTAATTAACTCTCTCTGTTTCATTGATTTCATAATGAGAACTTGCACAACATTACTTCAGATGGAAGCAGAAATAGGATCTTTCATACTCTGCCACAGAAACATCCAGTCCAAGGTATTCTGCATCATTAGCTGAAAAGAGCAAGCAAGAATTGGAAAATTTCAAAACCCAGATCAATCTAAGATAAACTATTATTTTTCGTAACTGAACTGAAAGAAGGTTTTTCTCTGACCATGTTTGATCTCAAACAATGCAACCCTTCAGTTCAAGTCCAAAACAGGCATACCTCAAAAATATCCCATCTTCAGCCTTCATCGACAGGCAAGGATCAATATTCTGTCTTAATTAATTAAGCATAGTTACAAACAGCACTGACGAGTGTTTGCAAACTGTAAAACGTGAACTCAAAATCATAGATTTTAATTCCTATCATTTCAGGAGGAGGACACAACTCATGACTTTTGAACTTTCTAACTAGCACTTCAAATTCTGCAAAAAACCACTTCTATGACCAAACAATATTTACAGAAGAACTGCGAACAAAAAGCACACATACACCCCAAACCCAGTAACAGAAAGACCACATGACATACCTTTAGAACAGTTTGCTTCATAACCCTGTTGTGGTTTAAAGGAATGAGGTTCAGAACATGGAACAATCTGAGACTCCAGTACAGGAATTGTCTCTCCTGTGTGCTTGAACGGTGTGCTTCCATCTCTGTCCCCACTCAATGCCTGTGCCTTTGAAGAGAGTATCACTGGTTCTTCTCTATGCTGTAACTCAAAGTTTTCTAAATGTGCATTTGCAGAGTTAATTTCTCCTATGTGCCTGGCATCGTTGATATGTAGTTCATTGGCTTGCAACGATACTTTTGTCTGAGTAGCAGCTGAGGCTTTGAATAAGGTACTAGAGTCAACACTACACAAGCTTGCATGATTCACACGAGATACATCAGTAGAATGGCCAGTGCTTTCTACAAAATCCATTTCACCTGCAGGAGCAGCAACAGGATTAAGGATCTGAGACGTAGAGACACTGTGGCCAAAATCTTCTGTAAGCAGCACCCCAGTCCCATTGCTGGCCAGAGCATCAGCCTCCGAAACAGAATCCTCTGTTAGGGCAACAAAGTCAGAGGGCGTCTGGGCAGCTGTAAGGTCAGCTGAGAGCAGTGGGGACTGTAAGGAGCTTCCCATGCACTCTGTCATCTCAGCTGAACATGGAGGAGAGGACTTGCTGATCACAGGTTCACTTTCCACACACGATTTAATCTCTAGCAAACACCTGGACTGCTGCACAGAGGAAACTGACTGACTCTCTGGTACTGGTTTAGAAAATTTGTAGTGCGATGAAAAAGACTTAGGGAGAAGTTTCCGTGTGGAATGTTTGACAGAGTATCGGCTCTGCTCCTCTGCAAAGCCTGAATCATCACCCTCATTCTTCCCAGAGCTTATGCAATTTATAAAGACATTCTTATTAGCTGAAGGCTCCTTCCCCTTTTCAAAATCGTCTGTCAAAGACCTTGTTATCTTCTTGCTACGTGAGCTGCCAAAGCCAACTGAATGTCTTCCTCTGCTTTTAATGTTTTCCTCTAAGCTCAGTTTTTGAAAAGTGCTGAGAGAGGACTGGGCACCATTTGTAACATTAACATTTTGACTAGCAGAGTCAGGCTTCTGCTCACTCCCTTTCTTGTTATGGAAGCTAATGGAAGGAGTGCGGAAGATACTCCGGCGCTTGCCTGTGCTCCCTGAGCTGGAGTTAGTGCTGGATGGGGAGGATGTGTGGGCACCAATGGCATTAGCAGAAGAAGGTGAGGAGGGGAGAGAGTCGTGTCTTCGGCTAACACTTCTCCTGAATATTGGCAACCGAGATACTAGAGTCGATCGTCTGGATCCTGAGTCCCCCATCAGGGCACAAAGTCACCGTGGCTCTTCACAGCCAATAAATTAATCTGGGATAAAAAGTGAAAAAAGTCATTTAACCTCAAACAGGCTTTACATCAGCCTAAATGCAACAATTTTATGTACAGCAGCAAGTTGTTACATATGCGTTACTAAAGACTTCTAGAGTTTCAAAGTGATATTCAGTAGACAGTACTGAAAACCCAGCAGCTGAGCAAAGATGAGGATGAAAAAGTTCTATATTACATATATATGGTATTATATCATTTTATATAGATTATAGATATATTATACAATGCAGATCACCATGGTTAAGAGCATAAAATCTACACGCAAAAACATACACAAATGTCCTTTTATGCAAGTTCTTAGGACTACTCAAACTGTAAGCTCTATTAAGAGACTTGACTTTTCATGATCCGAGTAGCACAACAAACATGTTATTTCGTTGTCCTGAATACTCAGATTTTGGCAAGAAAGGATTAAAGTATTCTTCAATGAACTTTCAGTTGAATTTTTAGTTCCTTTATTTGCTCCTGCTAAAGGCTGTATGTATCACCTTACAGAAAAAAAAGTGCTGGCAATGCAATCAAGCTAAAATATGCATCATGAAAAATTCTTCCTAAGGAACTGTAAGTGCTAGGAATTTACTGTCAAAATATGATGACATGTTTCTAGATATGAACTTGAATGTTTCACTTGAACACTGCTCTGAAATCCTCTCGTAACGTACTTGCTCACAATTAACTGGTTTTGCAGTTGGTTTGAAATGAGTGGAAAACGTTTCATACAACCTTAGATTTATTTTTTTTAATAAATATTTAAGCAATAAAGACTTATTTTTATCAGCACAGCAGATATATCAAGGTCTATCTCCCTTTTGTTCTCATTATATAAACCATTACTGTGAGAGACAGGACCATGGAGGGAGTAATAAAAAACACACATGATATACAGTCACACAAATGAGAAAGGCTGTAGGTATAATGCCCGAGTGCAATTTCGTGAGCTGCAGGTGTTCAGCAGGTAGGAATAAAAATCAGGTTATTTATCTGAACAATGTTTGTATGTCAAGTTCAAAAACAAATTTATTCATCTAACGATCACTACAACAAATATCTACGAACAAAATACGTACTTATGCAGTGTACATATACATACACATACATTAAAATAAAACTGGGAAAAGAATATTTAAGGATTGATAAAAGTACATATATGTTACATTACATGAACGAAAGGGTAACATGTAAGATCAGAGACTGTTTCTGACCGAACACTGGACTGTACTTTCTGCATTGTTAACATGTTGTTTTCTAAAAAACCTAGTACAGCTCCAGCCTGAACATGCATTGCCAAACAGCCACAAATTTCACAAGCTCTGGGGATCAAGAAGCAATTCTGTAGTTTAAGATGAGAGAAACAGTTTGGGAACAGTCACTAATATAAGTCATTGGTGACCTCTGGTGACATGCTAAACCCCAACCTAGACAATGCCCAGGCTCTGCAACTGAAACTCAGATTTCAATTCAGTATGACTGGGACCAAATTGATAGTATAGACACAAACAAATTATCAGAATAATTTTATATCCACCAAATTGATGCACAACCAGTTGCTGCATTTCACTGACACATAAGGTAGTCTGCATTTACACCACTCTTGAGAGCAAAGAAGCTGAGACCCTGTGAACTCAGACAGGGGATTATGTTATACCAGCTTGTTCATCTGTCTACAGAATGGACTTCAGAAAAATGCATGCAATCCTCTCCACCCTCCCTGTACAAACCTCTCAGCTCTTTAACCACCTCCAGACCTATCGTGTTGTTGGTTTTTTGCTGTTGGGAATCCTGTAGGCATGCTGACATGTGTATATATATATATATATATGCACACACACACAACCCAAGCCTAGAGATTCTGGGGGCTCTTCCCTGTATTTTAAAGAAAACATCATAGCTGCTGAAAAAGATTCTCAAATGCAGTTCTACAACTGTAGCAGATGAGCAAAATATTTTTTAAAAAATAAAATCACTACAGCCGTCTTATGCTCAGGCAAAGCATTTGCTCCCATCATTCACTCTTCTGCCCACACTTCATCAGTTCACTGGAGAACAAACTATCCTTTTTCATAATCATGAAATTCGCCGAGTTGAGAGCAGAAGGAAGCAGAAAACCGGACAAAAATCACATATTAACTTTTGCTGGAAATACAAAGGCTGTGTCTAAATAATAATAGAGATTATTCCTAACAATATCTCTAAGAATATACATGGCCTTAGCTTCCCAGATGGTCATAATTTTTTAATACATTATCTCTAACTGCAGATAACAAAATAGTTTTTATTGTCATTCTTCCCTTGCATCTTGAAGGAAAAGCACAAACTGTCAACATTTCTCTTACTGACTAAGCAGCTGAAATTATCACGTATAAAATATGAAGTCATTATAACATACTTTTCATTCTAGGCCTGCAATAACTATCAGAGGACATTTCTTAAAACCTACACCTACATGTACACATACACATAAATGCATATATGAATGCTTATGTGCATATACAGTTCAAATACTTTGAATACTGTATTAATATTTTGATTATTTGTATATATTTTACATATACACACACGCATACACATTTTGAAGTGTATAACTACCAATACTTATCACAGAGTTGAAATAACAACTCCACCTGCAACACAGGAAAAAAATTTTATGTATTTAAAACTATTTTAACATATACTAGTATTACTTACTACCCTCAGACATTAAAGTAAAATCTTTCATTGGTTTTTTTTGCTTATTGCAGAGGTGTTATAAACTGCCATATATATACTATAATGGGCAAAATAGGAGGTGTTTCCTTTCAGCATCCACATTTAATGTAATTAGTTGTGCTTTCCACTTCATTAGAAGTAGCCCTTACAAAGCTGAATTCACTCCAGCTGCATATGCTTTACAAACCCACTAACTTTCTGCTACCCAACATCCTCACCCCTGCTGGCATCCTTCTTAAAAGCTGCAACAGAGGAAAAAGAAACCAGCAGAGAAAGACAACTCTGCAATGCTATTATGCCATTCCAGTCAACTCTTTCACACTTAAACTGAACAATTCTAATTCTACACAATCAATCTAGGACCTAATACAAAGTTCTGCGTGTCTTAAATTACTGGGGTTTTTAGAATAGTAACAAGTAGTCAAATAAAAAAGAAGGATGAGGGAAAAGTGGTAGTCTATGAAAGTTTCCGTTTGATCAGGCCCCTTGTTTAGGACAAAATGTATTTTACATCATTATCACATAATGTGAACAGCCAAAAAATAGCCTCCACCATATGCTGTACAGAGGTCTGATTCTTGATCAAATATACAAACCATTACTTTGAAATACTTTTTAATTCTAAAACCCAGTTACTGCTGAAACTGAAGGGTTTACTCCGTGCTGCAACAGACATTCAAATTTTGCTTTTATTGGAATGGATTTTTGATGCACAACAAGACAAAGTTTGATATATTACAGAAAAATAAGTAAACTGTTTTGAAAACATTAAACTGCAGCCAAAGTAATGGTGGACTATTTCAGCATCTTCCCTACTTCAGACAGTTTCCTGAACTCCTGTGCTGAAACCAATGCAAATGAGAAACAGACAAAATGTGAACAAGACATTTTTCCTCTTATAAACAGTTTTAAAAATTAATCAAATAACAATAGTTTCCTTCGACAACGGCCTGCACCAAGATGTTGAAAAAAGCTAATTAGTCTCAAAAATAAGGTCATGTACTTAATTTCCAGAGAAAACAAAAAGGTCAAGTTTTTTATTCTTGGAGCTTATTTTTTCCCTACAGCAATCATCTTTGGAAGAACCATCCAACTACACAGTATTAGGCCTTATTCTTGCCTACAGCAGCTGTATCAGTATAAAAACCATAAATTTACAGGGCAAGAATTATACAAGCAGCTCTGTATTTTATACATTACTGTAACTTGTCAAAAGAACGAAACTACTCAACTTTCAGTGAATGCAACAGCAGAAAAAAAAAAACCCAAACCCATAAATACTAGAACAACTAAAATTGTCAAAACATCACACCAATGCTTCCCGGCAAATCTACGCCACCAGCTAAAAAAACAAACCCCAGCATTTCTTATTTCAGTTTCTGCCAAGCAGTTACTCACACAAGTGTGCCGGAGCTCGGTGCATTCAATGAAGAGCAACTCTCGCTGGTGGGTGTGAACGCCAGCAGATGGAGCCGTGGATCTTCTCTTCCATTGACTGCAGGTGTGAAAAAGCAAGTTAGTGCCTCTTAACATTTCTCACTGCCTTTCAGGCAAAATTTAGGACTCCAAATTATTTGTCTTCTTCCATTATCATAATTACGAGTACATACCCAAAGCTAATATACATTCATTAAACAGAGAACTGTAATGCACAGGCCAGTACAAGCACTCCTTTTATAAATAACCAGCCTGCTACTATCTCTTAACACTTTCTGAACAAAGCTTTCCTGAAGATGCTCTCCTTAAAGATGCACCTCCTAGAAACATCAAACAGTATCTTTCACACAAAGAACAAAACTGAATTAGCTATCTAAGTTTAAACTGAGAGATTAAAGGCCCCAACCTTTAATCAGAGCAAAACATCAATACTCTCCTGCTCCTTATATGTCTCCTTCACAGCTGTATGACTTTTAGGCTGCACTCATAGTTTAAAGAAGTTGATATGTTTTCTCTAATGATTTGAATCAAGAACCACATAACAAAGCATAACACACAGAATTAGCATGTGAATCTTCAACTGCTCCATCCCTAGGTGAGCGTTACCCCAGGACAGGTGGCAAGGACTATGTGACAGATACAGCCTTTATAGGTGAGCTGGCTCCAGACTTAGAGAGCAGTGAAATTTACCCAAAGATACAACCAATATCCACAAAATCAGGGGAAAATAAATATTTTTAATTTTTGGTGAGTCAACAAAAGTCCTAATGCAGCTGATGCATTTGTAAGACCTGGTCCTTTAGCCCAACCAGTAACATCATAGCCTGTGACTCCCACTCAGAGCATAAAACTTCCATCAGTCATATTACAGCACTATATTGTCCTCAGCATTTAAGTATTACTTGCTTCAATATTGTTTCAATTCTATTCCAATATTATTTGTCTAAGACATTTGTGACTTAGTTTTATACGCAATTCTATACACAAGAAGAATATAAGCCTAAAAAAGCCATTAAGAAATTGTTTTACACCTAAAACAAAAGCAAAGAAACACCTGCATATAAGTTCTTAGGGCTTTAAATGTTATCAATGATAATGTGATTGGATTAATAGGCCCTTACTGAAAATACAACCTAAACCAAATGCCTGTACAGCAGAAGGCAGAAGCTAAAAAAGGTGGGATTACTGACATTGAAGCAATTTTGTTTTGCAAATGAAAAGAGCGAAATACATAACAGCCCCATTTGCTTTTGTGAATAACACTTTTCCTTTTTTCTTTCCTTCTGCATGTAAACCTCACAGCATGGTACAGAGCTCAAGAATGCATTCTGTGGAACAGCAGCCATAGCTGTCTTCTCAGTGCAAAATTTCATAAGCAACTACCATGTATGCACTTACTCTGAGCTTATTTTTTCTCTATAGTTTTTACAAACAAAAGAAGATTACCCAACATATAGAGCTAGGCCTTTAAAAAACTATGTGTGTCTACACATGAATGTAAGTATAACTCTGCAAACCTTTTCTCTCTACTGAAAACTGACTGGGCAAAGCAGCTTTTATATATCTGGAAATAGCTTTTATATATCTGGAAAAAAAGAACACAATCCAAGCACAGAGGTATCCCCTAAGGCAAGACATGAATTCAGTTCCCTGCATCCTGCAGCCCCAGCCTATCTTTATTTACAAATGCTCCCATGCTTTCAAGAAACAAGAGTGAAAGCAGGCAGACAAATTTGCAATAGAGAAATTTGATGTCACACACACCTCAAACCCCATCTCTCATTTTGACTGGTCTCATACCAGCCAAAGACAGCACTTCTCCTGTGAGAAAAGGGTGAGATAGTTGGGGTTGTTCAGCCTGGAGAAGACAAGACTCCAGAGACCTTATTGTGGCCTTTCAGTTCTTAAAAGGGGCCCATAAAAAGATGGGGAGAAAAGCTTCAGCTGGGCCTGTTGCAACAGGACAATGGGTAATGGTTTGAAAGTAAGAGAGGGAGATTCAGGCTGGACATGAGGAAGAAATTCTTTACAATGAAGATGGTAAAACACTGGCACAGGTTGCCCAGAGAGGTGGTGGATGGACCATCCCTGGAAACATTTAAGGTCAGGCTGGATGTGGTTCTGAACCTGATGTAGTTCAAGATGTCCCTGCTCCTTGCATGGGGGTTAAAACAGATCACCTCTGAAGAACAACCCTTCTCAAGTAAACTATTCTATGTTTCTGTGAACTGCTATCCCTAGTGCTGGGATGAAATCAGAAACGCAACAAGCATTCAAAGAAAACTGGAAATAGGTTATCTACGTATTTTCTTTTGACTTTAAACTAGCAAAAGGCAAATATTAGCATGAGACAGGTCACATACAATTCATTCTTTCATTTATTATCAATGGGTATGCAAGTTCATCCCATTTCTATTAGGTAAACTGTGGGTTTACTGAAAGAGAACCAGGAAAAATGATATCTAGAAACCTCAAGGACATGGTTCTCTCCTATCTACATTTAAATCATGTCCTACTTCCAGTGCCTCTGTATCACATCAAAGACTATCTCAAAGCACTTCAGTATAATATAGAAAATAGCAGGACAGAAGTGAAACAATCTTGCTAGTACTCTTTACATACACCCGCCAGGCAATTATTCTTCAGTAAGAGCTGGGATCATCTACTGCCAAAAAGATGACTGTGTGAAGATAAACAATTAACTTTCAAGTATTCAACCATCAGACACAAAAAGGTCAGGAACAGGGCAAGGACCATATCATAATGAAGCAGTTAGTCACATTCATGTTTTAGCATGTTTTGTTGGGTTTTTTAACAGAGAAGAACCCATCTCTTTCACTTTTACCACTTACATGAATTGTGGAGAAGTGTACAGTGCACTTCTTCCAACATCTGATACAGACAATACTTACAGGCTAATTAGAAACAGTTACAAATAAAAATAATAACCTGGAAACAGAAGCATCAAAGACTATACACTTGCTTTGTGCATCAAATGTCACAGCATCTACTCTGCTGATTACTCTTCCCAAATGCTGGGTAATGTAAGCAATAAATTATTTACTTTTAACGAGAGGAGTGTGACTTAAACAGGTACCTGGGTGCACATGGAAATTATACCATAATGGGACAAAAAAGACATTGACTGATGTTGAGACCTCTTTGATGGATAGAGGTAACAGCCTGCTGACTAGGTAGCAGTCAAAAGGATCAAATGGCATTCTTCTTCCCTTGCATTTTTCTCTCCCCTCACTCTCACTCACACACGTGGTAGTCATTTTATGATGCTTAGACAATAGAAAAACTCATTCAATTAAGGCTTTCAGGAAAATAATTATGGTTGGACTTCACACTAAGTAGTAATTTTTAATAGTAACTAAACTGTAATTACTAATTTAGTAATTGGAGGTGTGTTCATATTTAGACAGTGATTTGACTTTCAGCTGCAGTTTATTTTAACTGAAAAGGAAAAGCAAAAGCAACCTAGAAAGAATACAGGATCTTGTTTATTCCTTCATGCAGGCGAACAGCAGCCTCAGCCCAGGACCATAGGAGAGGGAGAGTCTCCTTGCCAGCTGTTTCCTTCACGATTCAAGTGGAACAGACCAGCACTGTGCAAACCAGCTGTTATTCTCATGAGGAAAATACAGGGAATAACACACCTTAACTCTGTATCCATGATGTTCACTGTATAAAATCTGCCAGTAGCATGAAGCAAAACACCAATATTCTGCTGGCTCAGAAGGCATCACAAACTTCTCTAGAGCATGATCTGGTTGATTTGCGCAGTCAGCAGTGAATTCAAGTTCTGCTTTAATGTGTTCCTTCTAAAATCTGGCTTTTGATGTATTACAAATGCATACCTCTTACTCACTTCAGGCAACCAACTCATGTCTCAGTGCTACACGGTCCCAGCAGAACTGCAAGTCTTTGTTCTGTGCTCTCCCGTGCCTCTTACCTTCCAGAGTCACAGCTTCAGTGTCATCCGAAATTTAATTTTTATGTTAAAGCTTCCTGCACATGTTGCAGCCTGGCTGCTTTTCAGCCTCAAGTGCTGCCTGCTTCTGCTGCATATATGGCAACTATAGTGACATGGGCCGAGGTCATTTATTACCTCTATCACCAGCAGAATGTGTGACCTTAATGGCATTAAAATGGACCAAATCCTCATCTGTTGTAAATTCACTGGGCTTCACTGAACTGAATCATGCTGACTTAAACCACGTGGCCTTTAATCCCTACAAACCTCAGTCACCCCATCTCTAATTCTTTAACTCTTGCAAAAGCAACACTTAGATATGTACTATCTCATGACCCCTGGTACACACATACCAATTTAAGTGGATGGAAGCAGGATTTTGTTTGCATATTTTATTTTTTTTTTTTTTTTTTTTGCTGACCAAATACAAAATCCCTTAATGTATTATCATGAAAATCACAGATATACAGAACCCCAGCAAGTCATAGAATCACAGAATAGTTACGGTTGGAAAGGACCTTAAGATCATTCAGTTCCAACACCCTCTGCCATAAGCAGGGACACCTCACACTAAACCATGTCACCCAAGGCTCTGTCCAACCTGGCCTTGAACATAGCCAGGGACGGAGCATTCACAACTTCCCTGGGAAACCCATTCCAGGGCCTCACCACCCTCACAGTAAGGAAATTCTTACATATATCCAATCAAAACTTCCCATGTTTTACGTTTTAACCCATTACCCTTTGTCCTATAACAGTCCCTAATGAAGAATATCTCCCCAGCATCCTTATAAACCCCTTCATATACTGGAAGGCTGCCATGAGGTCTCCACGCAGCCTTCTCTTCTCCAGGCTTAACAGCCCCAACTTTCTCAGCCTGTTTTCAGGCTGAGAAATCATGTAGTTCTGAAGATCTTCACATGTGTGCTCCATTCCTACGTCTCCCTAAGCGTCTGCTTAGAGCTGCTGTTGAAAAGAGTACTGAGATAGAGAAAACAATACTGAGATAGAGGAACCAATGTACCTTACATCCTCACAATGAAAAGGATGGGGCGATTAAGAAGTACTCCGGAGATCCAGTGAAAGGATTCTAAAAATAAGATACAATTAACCAGTGTGGCTAATAGTATTCATGAAAAAAAAACATGGTAGCTCTGTCTAGTATTAGACTAATTTACAGATCGGTCTTTAATAATAAGATAATTGCAGTACACCACTGTAGCAGCTGTTGACTACTGTACCACAAAAAAAAAATAATCATTAACAGCAACAGGAGCAAGAATACTGTTTTCCAAATTTCCATAAGCGCAACTCATGCCCCAAAAAAAGTCTGGTGGTGCAAAATGAACCAATAATCCTCAGACTGACTGTGCCAGGCAGGGTACTAACAGCTTACAAAACTAATGAAAGAGAATCACATGATTCCTGTTCCCTGCAGGCTTTAGCACACATAAGACGCATGCCTCATGGGGCCAAATGTTAAATACGTTCATAATTACCATCACAAATATTGTGTAATTTTATTAGTTTAATTACAAACTAATTGCTTTAGTTTCTTTTTCTGTTAATGTACTCTACTGGACATAACTTATAAGAATACTTTTTTAGGAATCAACCATACTACATTTAGAAATAATCACAATATTTACCACATTGTACTTAAGACTTCCATGAATCTTAGCAAAGACTCAGGCAATTTCCTTTTTGCTATATTGAGAATACAATTATTTCTGGATTAATCAGAGTCACTGCAATCTGTCATCTTGCTAATAAAAACAGTAACAGAGAAAAAAACTCATGACAACTGAATATATGCTCAAATACTCAAATTCTGATTGCAAGTTGTTAAACATTGAAACACAGTGGCTCACATTTCTACAGCAATAAGCACAGCATACTTCACAACAATCAAGTGCCATAACAGTAATGCCCAGAAACACATGCACCGAGTTTACACATAACATAGTAAAGGTATGCATTTTGATTTGAAAACTGAAGGTTAAGAAAGTCTAAGCATAAAACTAAAGCCAAAACCCACAAGGCAAGCACAGAAAGGGGAAGAATAAACCAGCCTGCAAACTCAGAACTGCCTAACCAGAAAAAACAAAACAGCATAGAAGTTCACAGGAGTCCTTGGAAAAATAAACACCTAATGGAAATCTGCAGCTTATAAGCACAAAATAACACAGAATTCCCTTAACATTAGCATTCAAGCCAAAGTCCAACACAGAAACGCTTACAAAAGATGTTTGTTTTTATCTGGTACTTGTACCATGGAACTGTTCTCACAGTTTCCATGTACCCCAAGCACTAAATAACTACCCACATGTTAGGTGGAAGAGTAACGCTCTCTGAAGCCACCAGCTGTATTACCTCTACTTAGCAAATGATCTCCTCTGTGACCAAGTGACCCATGAGAATCTATCCCTCTCATTTAACACATGGATCATAGTCAGGCATTTAGTTTTGTCCTTTAAAAGCAGCTTGAGATAACTAGACAGAAGCTTGAAGGAAAGTATTACTGCATTATCAGAAAATTATGATGTATTTATACCAGGAACATTTTAACCTACTAGATATTTTAAATTCACATTTCGGATTCAGATCCTTAGATGTCACGTTATTTCTTCAGAATCAAATACTAAAACTGATTCCCAAACAAATACTTCTTCCAGACACCCCTTTTAATAGAAAACACGCTGCAGAAAGAAAAAGTGAAGGAGGCAGGGAATGGTGAGAACCCTTTGGGAATAACAACAGGTAAGCAGAAATACTGACTGCATTAAAGGAGTGTGTTTACAGAAAAGGAGAGCTGTATGGTAGCTGCTAGGAACAAATTACTAGGCTTGTTTCATTTGGCTTTTTTGAGCAACAAGAAAGGGTACACACAAGCCCAAAATGGGT
>JBCJKH010059353.1:73767-87879 GCA_039877255.1 Loriculus beryllinus | reverse complement strand
GCAAAGAAATCTGTTTTTGCCTTGCTTCGTGAGACATCATTCCTATGCAACCTGTCCCAGGCCAAATGTTTTACATCAAGGCACAGAGAACACTGTGTCCCTCCTCTGCAAAGCTCCCTCCTCTGCCTGTGGCAAGCCAAGGTCTATGGCACACACCACTGCCAACAGCCAAGAATACTCCTTTCCTTCATGGATATGTTTTCCCCAGTTTGAAGGACAGTGGAGGTAGAAGCGGCCAAGGGACCGGCTGAGATCATATGCAAGAAGGACACAACAAACACAATGGTTTGTCATATTTTGGGACTGGCTTTTAGTTCAGTCTTGGCTCTGCAATAAGCTTCCCTTGAGCAAGGCTTTTGATCTCCTCCTAACACTGTTCCTCATCTATGAGAGGGAGCAAAGGCCCTTCCCTGCCTCCCTGGAGAGAGGCAACAGGACAGGTATCAAAGGCCATGGTCATAGACATGGAGAGAAACCACATCTTTGCTGTCTCCATGTCTATGGATGTGGATGGAAACAGCCTGAATTCCTCTAAAGCAGATTCAAACAAACTGCCTGTTTTGGGAAGGGGCAAGAATTGATCCTGGCGGACCTGTCTAACCTGGTGCTTAGAAAAGCATTGACAGCTTTCCAGCACACCAGAACCACCAGACCCCAAGCCATCAAACCCAGTTGTTGTACCAGAGCTGAGTGGAGAGACTGTTGACTCACACACTGAAGTTCCATATCCCACATCTAAATGGCACATAATCTGCTACACAGGAGACAGCATGCAAACTGCCCCAAGGATGGGGGGATTTGGTTGGAGGACTTGCTGGCCACCCCTTTGATAGCAACCACGTGTCCAACAGCAGCTTCTGCTGACTATCTGGTTGTGTGTGAGTGAGCTCCAAGGCCTGCTTTCTTTTGCTGGGATGCATGCCTGATCCCACCCATCGCAGTGACCTCCCCTTTCCTAGTCCTACTCACAGTTCTTTCTTACACTTGTAAATATCTGAGGCTCTTCTGATAAACAGAAGATTCCTCTGCTTATCGACTGTCCAAGTATTGTTTAACAAATCTTAGATTAGCATGGAGAGACCAGGGAATGGCCAGGATGGGGCCATCCACAGCCTGGGGTCTGCTTGGCAGGAGGCACCCAAAAATGGTCTTTCTCTCTTTTGACTAAAGAAAAACAGCTACAGCATTATCCTGCTTGAATATGGTCCCTCTCTAAAGGGATGTGTCCTACCAGAGGCTCTTCTTTGATGACTGCAGGGGAAAGGAGGATGAGGGAAAAATGTAGAGCAAAGCTTGGGATTTGCAATGCTATGATCCCACCTGGGCAGCTCTGCTAAGATTGAAGAACATGGTCTGTTGCATTCCCATGGCTAGCATCTGGCACTAGTTCATCATCAAGTATAGCACAGCCTTCTCGTGCTCTTGGTCCACTTGAGCTCCTACAGAGCAGCTGAAGAGCTGAAAGTCCTTAAACTACAGGAACCCAATGGTGTTTGGTCATACATCCTAGTGCAGCATCTGTCTGTCTGATGGTGACCATCTGTCTGTCTGTAGAGGTGACTAGCAGCACCCAGGTGGACCAAAGCCAGGGCCAGCTCTAGCTCCAAGGAAATTGATGCTGTTTGGGTTCATTGTAAGTACACCAGTTAGCCAGATATATGCAGACAACAGAGCCATACCCTTCTCAATAGTGAGAGAAGGCACAGGGGGATGAAGCACAAACCACAGGTTGGGAATTAGGAGGTGTTTTCATTTGGAGGTGGGGGAATTTCTATCCCTGGGCATTTCCAAGCTCTATCCAGGTAAAGCCACAGCTGACCTCAGCCCCTGCTACCAGTTATCCTGCTTTAAGCCAGGAGGCTGGACTAGAGATCTTCTCACCTGCATTTCTGCAGTCCTGCAACTCCAGAAACTCAAAGGTTTGTGTTGGTTTTTTCAGATCAGAAGGAAAGATACTGGATATTGCCAATATGCAGTTAGCAAAATTCTGCTTGTAGGAATACAATTGATTGAATTATGTTGTCACCTATCTGTGTACTATACATGTGTTTATATGCGCATATACACATATATACGCACTTATATATGCATACATATAAATGGATACATTTGTATATATACACATATACCATGTCCTTAAAAATGCAAACTAGGAGTCATCTCTAATCAATTCTGTTTGGTTTTGCTGTTAGAATTATTGTTCTATGGCTATACAGAACATAGCTCTATACAACTTTGTGTCTGTTTATATATATATATGTTCACGAATATAAGACGCACAGACACACCCACATGCATATATTAAAACACCTCACTTTATGTGTCTAAACCATATATATAGCATGTGTAGGAATATAGGAAATATGCAGGCTATATACTGCTCCACATGTCTAAGCCCTCTCTGAGCATGACAGCACTGACCAAGATTGACGATCACATGCACATCCAAACCCCTGTCCCAGTTTTCTTTAGCTTGCTATTTAGACACAGGCTCTGGCTCCAGTCAAGAGGTGTTACACTGATAAATCCCACTCAGAGGAGTTGCACCAAAATAAGTTGGGGCAGATCCTGGCCTCCCTGTGGGACGCTAGCCAGGGACAAACAAAAAGGTGTTTACTACAGTTCATCACGCTATAGGGGACAGTCAGTTTGTCTAACCCCTGGCCCTTCTCTTTTCCTCTTCTATTAGTTATTCTGAACGTTAAGTCAACTCGGACCCTGAGCAGGGTGGGAGGATGGAATGATTGTCCTGGCTGCTGAAAAAGCATCTGCAAAGGTCAGTTCGCACAGAAACTGCAGTCCAGGCCAATAAAATGGCAGGTACCGAACTTATCAGGGCAACATATAACTTGCAGTTTTTCTAACTCAATTGATTGGACTTTTTATCTAAAATAACAGGCATTATAAGATAGGGGAAAGTCGAGATAAGGAAGAAAATTGAGTAGGTCCTGAATCAAGATCAGCCTGGGGACAGGTTCAAACTCCCACACCTGCCCTGGAGGAATCAATGAAAGTTGCTTGGCATCGTCCCCTCGTTTTGAAATGCTGGTGAAGTTGAGTGAACTTTGAGACCGTGGCGTTTATTCTGTGATTATAATTAACCTGCTCACCCGTTGTTATTGATTTTGTGTGAAGGGAGGTGACAGAGTCTGACTGGGATGTTGGTTTAGGCATAGAAATGGCTGGGGAGGGCAGGCAGTGGGGCAGGCAGTGGGGCAGGCAGCTCACCCTCATGGAGGCAGACCCTTCCCTGGCTGTGGGAAAAGGGAAGAGGGTGAGAAGCGGATTTTACACTCCTCCACGTTCTCCTGCTTATACTGGGAATTGGAAAAAACATCAAGGCCCATTCTTTACATCTGGAGGGTCAGGGTAAATCACAGCATCAATGATTTGCCCCTTTAAAGCAATGAAGAACTGAAGGAGGGAAGGGAAGCCCCTGCAGAAGAACCTCAGTTGTCCCTTGGATCCAGGGCATCCTCCCAGCCCAGGGGAGCATGGAGAGGACTCATCCCCCCAAGCCAGCTGCCCCTCTCGTGCTCCACATCACCAAGGCATGTCCCAACTCAGCGTCCTTCCCAGCAGCCATTCCCTGGAGCAGCCAGCCCCTGGGGCCAGCACTCCCTTCCCAAAATAATCTCAGACATCTAGGGCCAAACGTGTCATTTGGAGGAGTCCTGATGTCTGGGGCTCACTGTTTCACTGACTTTTTTACAGCTTCACTGCTGCAAGCCCTGAATATTGAATAATGATGGATCCCTGGCTGGCAAACCCAAGGTCCTGGCTTAAAAACTCATAGGTGTTTAATAAGAATTAGGTTATGGTTTTGGTCTCTTCTAGAGTTTCAGCATGAAGGAATCAGGGTTTCCCAGTTTCTCTCTTGTCCAGAAAAGCTGCTTCTTTCCTTTCCTGCAAAAGCAGAGCCTGACATATGATAATATGACTCCGGAAGCTGGAGCTGGAAGGAAAAACGAGGTGCACCAAAGCCCAAGGGCTGGCAACAGCCGGAGGCAGGCAGCTGAGAAACAGACAAGAGAGAGATGTCTCCTGAACTCTTTGGAGATGTTTGCAGAGCCAAAGGAGACAGCCCACTCCCCTGACCCTCAGGGCCAGAGGACAGCCTGGAACTTGCTTAAATATGATAGACACAGCCAGAGAGCACTGTGCAAGCAGGAGCTGTGGGGGCAAAAAGGCAAAAATTGGCAAAATTTGGTCTCCTTCTATCCCCTGCTTCATCTCTGCCCTCAACCTCTTCTGCTGGGTTCTGGTTTTAACCTTTCAGGGTAGCCTGACTGCAACAGGCACTCAGTCCTAGCCCAGAACCTTTAAGTACACTGTGCTGCAGCTGGAAGCATCGGCCAGATGAAGACGGGTGAGCTTTGGGAAGAAGAGCAAGAGCAGGCAGCAGCGTCACACCACGGGACCTCTCCTGAAATGCTCTCCCAGCAGACACCGACCTAATTCCCAGGGATTAGGGGGAAGCATTTCCAGGCAGGAATTCTGTTATCCCAGATTCAGAAGCATCCAGTACCAGTCCCTGGTGGAGACAAGAGATCGACCCCACTGCATCCCTCATCCGGCTGCCCTCACCCCACCTCTGATGCAAAATCTACTTTTCCCTGACTTTGCATGAATTACTTTTTCCTCTTTCACAAACAAGATGAATTTCCAATTCTCTCCCAAAGCTGGCGTGGGTGGTTCGAGCCCCACTGGCTGCAATAAGGGGCTCACCAGCTTTACGTGATGCTAGAAATAACTAAAACAAACCCACAAATCCCTGCATGCTGCAACGTATAAACCAAGTAGCCACTTTCCAGAAAGGAAAAAGGAAAGGTCCTGCTGGATTTTAGGGATTCACCTCTCCACGAAAACCTGTAGATCCCCATTTAATTTGCGAGGAGCTGCATTTCTTCCCTAGGAAAGCTTCTTGCATGGGCCTGATCCTGCACCAGCTCCATTTGCTTTAAAATAGTAATGGTTTCAGCTCTGAGTAAGTGAGGTGATTTTATGGGGGGGTTGTTTGGGTCTTTTTTCTTCATAGTCCATACTGAATTTGGGTAGGGGGGGTTTGTGGGGGAGGGAGCTGATTCCTGCATCCTTCGTCCTTTAAGCGTTGCCTGGGTGAGAGACGGATTTGGCTTAGAAAGACAGAGGAAACAGCAGAAAGATGTTGGGAGGACCCAACTTTGCTTCCCCCAGGCAAAGGGTGCATCCTACGTTTATGTGTCCACCTAATTAAGCAAAAAAAACCCCTTTGTGCCAACAAATAATTGATAAAGAAAATCATTACCAGGCACTTCTTGGAAAAGAAGAAACGATTTCTGCTTCCAGTTGACACTGCCCCAAACTTGGCTTTAAAATCCTGCCCTTGCCAAAACCTAAGATCTGAAACATTTCAGCGCTGATGGCGGGGTCAGATCTACGTGCAGCTTTGAGACATCTCTGCCCAGATATTCTTTCCTAGCAGACCCAGCACCCGCCTGCCTGCCCTTTTTGGAGGGGATGAGAAAATCCAGCTCCAGCTTATCGTGTGGAAGAAGAAATCACAGCCGAGTGCCCCGAGTGTTCCAAAGAGCGCAACAGCGCGGGGAATGCTGCAAGCTCCGCAGCAAGTGACCTTCTGAAAAGCTGCAAGGGACAAAATAAAGCCAACATGTTTCTGCAGTATGAGACCTTACAATGGCATCGCTCATTGTGACAGAGCTATAGGGCCTTCCAAAAGAGCCTTTGCTAACACTTGCACCAGCCGCTGCAAAGCCAACGATGATCGAATTATTTTCAAGAGCTGTCACACATGTCTAAGCACCCGTGTACAAAGACCTCACTGCTCAGTCATGGCAGATAATTGGGTTTAATTTGTCGTTACGGATGTATTTACAGCTTGGACCGGTCACTGTGACCAATGATATGGGGAAGACTTGTAAAGGCCGGAGAGATACTAGTATTTTGCCATAATGCTGGATGTAGGCAGCTGCGAGGTTTTTGTCCCGCAAAGGGGACCCACAAGGTTTTTTCTCCACTAAAAAAAACCCTCTATACAACCTTATAATGAAATTTCCTTGTATAATTCGGGTTAACTTTGGAAGTAAGTGCGTATTCTCACATATTTCCCTGGTTAACTTAAGCGGCACTTCACACTCGTGCACCAAAGGCATATTTACACCTTCCTGCCAGACGGCAGCATGAATTCAGGATCCACCTACAAGATGAATATTTGGCATTTCCAACCTCCTTTTTGTCAATCCTACAGGCGCAATTACACATCCCCCTCCCAAAGCAAGCCGGACTTCTAACAACCCAACCTCACCATTAGGACTGAGGGGTTTCAGAAGCGTAATCGTGTTATTTGCGGCTCACACATCGCTGTAAGACGCGGCCGGCACAGCCTCCCAGCGTAGGCAAAACTGGCTGATTTTAGCCCGCAATCTGAGCCCTCGACACAGATCTCCACCTGGTTTCGCAGGCAGCAGTGAGCCCCAAATGGAAGGCAGACTCTTCGTTAAGTCTTTTTATTGTAGGGTTGAAAAAGCCTTGAAAGACCCGAGGTGTTCCGCGGCATCCCCCCACCTTCCTCTGCCCCCCAGGAGCAGGGGGACATCCCCACGTATCCCATTTTCAGTGAGGAAACTGTAGGGAAAGAAGACCACAGCGGGCTGGCGTGTGACTTTGGGAACAAAACCTCTGAAAGATGGTATATTCTATTTCCACCCTTTTTCATGTGCAAAGCTCTGTGGGGCTTGAGGAGCAAAAATTTCAGCCCATGAGAAACAAGATCTCTGCAGGTTTTGGGACTACACCATCAAATTGTTTTAAATTGAATTTTCCCTAAAATGTCATTTTTCTACCCTTATTTTATCAGCCCTTGCACACATCCTCCTCCAGCCGACCTTCAGGCACAAGCACTTGCTCATCTTGCTGTGCCGCTGCTTTTTTCACCCAGTTTGGGATTTTATTTTCCGGTTGATGCTTTGTTGGAGGGGGTTTCTTTCAGGTCATCCTTAGTTTATTAATGGTTTGCTTATTCAAAATACCCAGCTGCTTTTGGGATAACTGATTCTGGGGAGCCCCTCTCTGCCTGCAGAGCCAAGGTTTCTCTACAATCAGACTAGCACTGAACAGAAGGATCAGGGCCAATTTCCTTTTGGAAACACTGCCATGTCCAAGGATTTTGCCTCTTTCACCCCAAATTGTGGAAACAAATATGTAGAGAGCAAAATATAGGCTCTTAAAAAAATAAAATGTTGTTATTGTTGCAAGGATAAAGGCACGTACATGAACGCATGTGTGGAAGAGAAAAATAGTTCTGGCTTAATAAGTCTTAGATTCGGTGCCATTATCTGCTGACTTAAGTTTTACTGCTTTACAGTAAATGCTTTTCCATAAGCATTTATAATGTATTATGTACTACATCATGGCTGTTGCATGGAACGTAAGCACTTGTATGCGGTAATAACGTGCAATTTTCAATTAAGGAATTGCATTATTAATCAGGGTGATCTAGTGCCCGTGTTGGTGATATTTTTATTACTGTTGCTGCTTTATGTGCAATTTAAAATACCCTGTGTTGTGGATTTGGGTGGTAATAATGAGTTGCGTATTTGAGCTTGATCTTGCTCAGAGATTAGAAACCTTACTTCTGTGGATTTCATCCCAAATTCTAGACTGACTGGTGACAATTAAATTAGGTGGGAGAGCAGAAGGTGGCTTGAAACCCTGCGGGGGGGCAGGGGAAACAAAGCCCTGAGCCAACCTTTCCTGCCGACGGAGCCGAGGTGAGAAATGCAACCACTTGCAAAACAGGGTATGTAGGGTCCCATGTGAAATGCAAACGTGTCCTGCTGCCCCATCCCTCATCCTACAGCTCCATCCCTCATCCTACAGCCCTATCGTTCCATCCTACAGCCCTATCCCCAGTCCTATAGCCCCATCCCTACATCTCACGGCTCCATCCCTCCATCCTATGACGCTTGTCCTATGGCCCTATCCCTCAGAGGGCAGGGGCAGCAGAGATTGGGCTCCCCCAATTGCCCACTGCCCCAGTGGAGCAGTCACCTTGTCCTTCGGTGTGTGGGGAAGGTGAGGGGCTCCTTGTAGGGCAGAGGGCTGTAACAAATGCTGTGAGTTACTGGAAATACTGGCCCTGGGGATGCTACAGGGCAAATCTCTTAGCATCCCTATGGGAAAGCGTAAGATCTGGTTCACAATCTCTCCACCAGCAGCAGAGAAGGCATTTTCGAACCGAGTGTCTGCTCCAGGCTTTGATCTTCCCAAATGCTGCTGCTGTGTTCATTCCTGTTTGAGGAACCCTGACTTCGACTTAGTCAAAACAAAACGCTAAGCACCCGTTACAAATGCGCTCAGCCCCTAGCCCCGATTTACTTCCAACCACATCAACCTCCTCGATGCCACAGCGAAAGAAAAGCCCAATGCTTTTTAGCCAAAAGCAAAATTACAGGAGGTGGGGATGGCAAACCAGGATCTGCCCTCCATCCTCAGCCTGGAAACATCCCGGAGACAGCAAGCACCAGCGGGCTGGATGCGCTCGGGCTCCTTGTGCCGCTCTCGATCCCTGCTCCCCTCTGCTTGGGGAAGGGGAAAGGAGCAAACTACTCCTCCATGCTAATACTAGGACAGATTTCAAGAGGGTTAGGAGGCTGGCAGGGAAGACTCTTCAAAGGGCACTTTGCATCGGGTGCTTTTCATGCCTCATTAAGTCGGGAATTCGCTGCAGCCCCATCCAAGGCAATGCCTGGAGCAAGTTCACGGCCTCGGCTGCAGGGTCTGATTCTGCACTTCAGGGTAATGAAATCATTCGCCAAACGTACTCTGAAAAGCCCAAATCTGGCATTTTGAACTTACACCGGGGATAGTTTTTCAAACAGGGCCATGTCTGTGCACCCATCCTTCACAGTTCTTTATACCACAGAGCTGCGTTGGCAGCTTTCAACCCAGGCCAAAATCCCTCTTATTAGGGAAAAAGAAGATTTTTCTTTCTTTTAGTATAATTTAATTTGAATACATTTCACTGAACTTCTTTTCCTGGTGCATTGTACAGTGGGGAAAAAATGCCATATTCAACTGCACAGACTGCCTCTCCATATCTGTGAATTCAGCTACACATGCATAGACCTGATCTTCATTATTAAAAAATGAGAATAATTAAAACCCTAATGATCCCAGTGGTGCTCGACAATTAGCATTATCCAAAGGTAGTGGTTCTCCAGGAAGCCAAATCGTTGGAAGAAAATGCACTGCAGGAACCACTTCATTTAATATAAGGAAGGATTGTGTTTCCAGCTTGAGATTCCTCATAGTGCAGAGAATAAAAATACCTTTAGTCTTAAGGAAAGGCAAGGGAAGGAGTTGGCTGCACTGTGCTGGGCACTGCTCCGACGCTGAGCCAGGCTCGGATGTGTTATTAACTTGGGTCTGCGATGAGTGCAGTACACATCAGTGTTTCCCCCCCATCTTTCCATGCCTTTGGTTTTTCAGCCCATAAAGGCTTTTTGCCTTTCTTCATGGGAAAAAAAATCCCTTTCTCGTGGCTCAGAAACCACCAGCCAGTCTTTACATGCCTCAAGACCCCCTTCTCGATACCTGCAGCCTGGGTAAAGCATCGTCCCGGTGTCAGAAAGGGACCTAGCTGGGAGCAGCCCGGCATCGGTCACATCCCGACTCGGGGAGAACAGGGAAAGGGGTAGGTCTGGACCTTAAACTACTTGCTGGGGGGAGCTGCCTTCCAAAAAATCCGTTTTAATCCTGAATTTAAAACTTGTCGGCTTTCAGGCAGTTAAATTTTAATTTTTACCAAAAACAAACCACTTTTTACTTAAAACCCAAGTGTTTTTTCCACAGTCAAAGAGACATAATTAGACCCAAGCTAATAAATCCTCCAGTTTCTGACACGGAGGACGGAGGCGATGCCGTAAATCGGGACCTGGCAATGGAAAAGGGTCCCGGCTCATTCTTCCTTCATTAGCGGCCACTAACATTTTCTGCCCTGGCTCAGCACATCCCATCTTTCCAATGCTATTTGAGAGCCCAGACAAAAAACACTTTTTGCCACCAAAATGCAGGCTGCGAGACCTGCAATGCAAACTGCTGTCTTAAAACCCTCAAATAACTGCGCTCAGTCTCTGGCACTCTAAAAGCCGATGGGTATTTTTGCAACTGCAATATTCATTTGCATTATTTAAAAGTTATTTTTATTACTAAGAACTCTTTTGAGACCGTTACAGAAAGCTGGCATTTTTTTTTCCCCAAGGAAGAGATGGCACCGTAGTCAAATACAAACACGCGATGTCCTTGTTAACATTCAATTAGTATTTGATTGTTTGATTCATCCTGATTTTTTTCCCTATACTTTCTACCTTCTTGTGGCTTCCGAAAGTTGGTTGGCCAAAACTTTATCCTTAAGGATAATCTCTTCCCCATTTTAAGCAATTTCGTAATGCTCAAAGGAAAGCAAAAGACATTGGTGAGGCCAAGCCTCCACCGATGCCCAACTTTCCTTTCCTTTAAGTCATAAAATAATGCTAAGGATAAAAGAAATCTTGCCCACCACGACGGAAAAAATTGCCCTCCAAAATTCAGGTTAAGGAATGCAATCTCAGAATGTGTCTGCACATAAATTTGAGTCGTTTTCTTTGTGACTCTCAACCCCAAAGCCGACAGAAATACCTTCGTGGAGAAAAAGGGAGAGAGAAAAAAGGGCTTATGAAACAGCAATGAGAAGTTGTGCCTGCATTTCTCTCCCTCTTTCTCCCTCTTCCTCTCTACCGAATATAAAAACAGTATTTTAAGCCATTTGGGCCAATTTCTGGTTGTAGACCCAGGGGTGCTTCATGAAATTAAAGGCTCCAAGATTGGGATCGGCACAAGAGATCAGGACTGAGATATTCTAGCGGGCAAGGAGACACCGAAATACAGGGTGGGTTGTCCAGATGTGCCTGTGAATCTCTCAGGAAGTGTGCTAATAAATGTGGATGCATTTATCTTGCTCTTTCTTCACCATCTGTCCCCTCTCAGCACCAAATTTCCCCTCTCTTTCCCTTCTTCTAGCCTAAGCTGTCTTAAGTAAAAGAAGACGTAACATAGGGTAGCGCGAAGGGGAGATCTGGGATTCACGGGCCACAGTTCAATTTTACCATTTTCCATACAGATTTCCCCCATTTTACACCTCAAACAAGCCCAGGAAGGGGCTGCTTGTGCACATCGGGGTCCTGCACACCAAGATCATCCCCATCGCAGCCCCTAAATCCCCTCGGAGCTGTTTGAGGAGCCGGCAGGAGCTCGGCACATCATTTCTTGCCGTTCCAGGCCTATCCTGAATTATACATTTTATTTGTTTATTTATTTTGAAACTGAGGTTTTTGAGGATATTTTGAAATGGTGGTTTTGCAGAGAACGTGCGTGCAGGCTGAGGGGACTGAAGCATCATGGGCGCCCCATGTTTTGCAGCCAAATCCAACAGCCACATCCCAAATTCGCTGAATTTCTCTCTCTTCACCCTACCTATGAGTGCACAAATATCTGGGGGCAGCGGGATGAAACCCTCCCGCCCCTATCCCAACCCGGTCTGTGCTCACCTATGTTGGCATGCCGGGCGGCTGCAGGCGTCCCTCGGCTCTGCAGGTTGTGCAGCATGGGGCTGTCGAAGGGCGAAGAAGTCCAGGTAGTGGCCATTTCTGGACTCATATAAGACGGGTAGGGGCTGGAATAGGAGCTGCCGAAACCCCTGCTGTACTGCTCCCTCCCGTTAGCAGAAAGGTTCAAGGAGGTGCCGTAAGCCGCCGCGGCTTCCCGGGAAGAGGTGGCAGGGATGGGGGTGCTGGTGGAGAAGGAGAATCGAGGTGACACGGGAGGGTGAGAAGATCCCGGGTTGTAAGCGGCGCTTTCAGCTCCGGGTTGAGTCCAGATGGAGTGGCTGGAGACGGGGCTGCCTTGCTGGGAAGAGCCGCTGCTCTGGAGGTACGGCAGGCTGGGGATCATGGAGGTGACCCTCGTGGTGGGCACATAGACGGGGGACGCTGCTGCCTCGCTGTGCATGAAGCCACCTGCCCCCTCGTAAGCCGGAGGGCCGGGGTTAGCTGCCATGGCTAAACTCTGGTACATCTCGTGATGGGCCTCCCCAAACCCCGGCCGGCTCCCCGGCCACAATCCAGAGCGATGGGGAGCGGGTGGAAACCCCTCGGCTCCACTTTCCCCTGCGGTGAGCAGGCGCGGTCTCCCGTGGGTGCAGCCTTCCAGCCAAAACCAAAACACCACCAGCGATGCAATTTTCCTCCAAGCCCCCCCCCCCCAGCACCCTTTTCCCCACACCTCCCACCTTCCCCACCTTCAGCAGGTCCGGCCGCCGCTCCGAGACCCCAAGCAAGAAGCTCAGGTCCCTCCGGAGGAGAGATTTAGCTCCCGCCTGGATTTAGCTTCTCCCACCGGGCTCCATCCATCACCTCCCGCCCCCCCCACCCCCCCACCCCCCCTTTTCACTATGATGGGGCTGGGCTGCTTAAAACCCCGGGTCAGTCTCCACCCCCCACCCCCCCCCGCCCCGTCCAGCAGCACCTTGGGGAGCCCGGGAGAGCCGCGGCCGGGGGATGCGGGAGGAGGCGGCTGCCGGGACCCCCCCCTCCCCGCTCCCGACTCGGGGTGGAGGGATCGGGAGGTTAGAGTTGTTATTGAGGGGGGGGTGTTGGAAAGGGGAGGTGGAAGGGGGAGGGGGGTGCGCAGCCGGGAAGGTGAGAGACAGCGATGCTCCCTGGTAGGGCCTGGAGCAAAAACCTTTGTCCCGCAGGTACGATCGGTGCTTTAAGTTGTTAATGGCCCCCGAGGCCCGTGTTTGATGTAGGGCTGGCGGTGGGGGGGGGGCGACACTGAAGCTGCGGGAGAGGGGGGTAAATTAGGCAGACGGTGGGGAGGAAGAGGAGGAGGAAGGCTGGCTCGACCCTGTCACCCCCCGTCTGCCCCACGCGTGGCGGGCCATGCATGGAAGAGGGGTGCTTAAAAGAAGGGGGGTGCTTTAACCCCTGCTGCCCGTTTGCAGGTGATGGCATGTGGGGAGCAGACCCCGAGGAGCAGCTGTAAAACTACCCCCTTTTGAGTGTTTTTACTCCCGTTTTTCCTGCGTGGGGAGCTGGCAGAAGCTGGAAGCACAGCGGGATGACCCACGGGATGCTGTGGGTTGGGATGGGGAGGCATTTCTCAGAGCCACAGGGCAGGGTGGGTGTGATGGATGCTTTTCCCCATGATGGTTTGATTTTGATACGGGCTCCTTTTCTTTTTGGGGGGGGGGGGGGGGCTGGGATGCAGGGGCGTGGCTTAGGCCGAGGGGTGCTGTCAGAGCCTTGCATGGGGCTTGCAGTGGCAAGATCCCAAAAACCGTTGTGGAGGGGAGTCAGGGAGGAAATCCCCTTCCCAAGGAAGGCTTGGGAATGGGGTAAGGCCTTCTAAGATGCTGTTTTCCCTGCAGATCATGGAGGGATCCTAGAAACCCGCATCACACCCAGAGAAGGGCTGGATGGGGGGGGGGGGGGGGAATTACGGACAGAGAAACAACTCTTGGGACTGATTTCGATGTAACTACCAGATTCCCCCGGCTGAACCCCTCTGCTGGGCTGAATTTAGCAGCACAACAGATAATCGGCAGATAACGGCTGATACCCGGGAGGACAGCGGGAGACGGGCAGGCGGCCGAGGAGAGGGGGAGAAGCCGGAGGCAGCGTTGGGAAGGGGTAAGGATGGAAGCGGGTCGGGAAGAAGGGGGTTTAAGGGAGCTCTGCATCATCCCTCCCTATTCCCCAAAACCCAGGGGATAGAGCGGTGGTTGGGTCGTGTGCCTGTAACCAGCCTCGGATGGAGCATTTCCACTGGGCTCTCCAAAGAGGAGCAGGACCCACAGGAGGGGAAAAAGGAGTGAATTTCCCTCCTGCCTTAAAAATAGTAACGATGATAATAATTAAAAAAATCAACTAAAACAAGAGAGAGAAAAAAAAAAAAAGCCAAAATTAAGTCTATTTTGGAGCCCGAGGAGACAATAGGAGGAAGCGGGTCGGGAAGAAGGGGGTTTAAGGGAGCTCTGCATCATCCCTCCCTATTCCCCAAAACCCAGGGGATAGA
>JBCJKH010059353.1:33576-45527 GCA_039877255.1 Loriculus beryllinus | reverse complement strand
TGAGGCCCTGGCACAGGGTGCCCAGAGAAGCTGTGGCTGCCCCATCCCTGGCAGTGTTCAAGGCCAGGCTGGACAGGACTTGGAGCAACCTGGTCTAGTGGAAGGTGTCCCTGCCCAAGGCAGGGGTTGGAACTGGATGAGCTTTAAGGTCCCTTCCAACGCAAACCAGTCTCTGATTTCTGCTATCCCCGATTTGGAATATCAGAGCAAACTGTGGATTTCTGGTTGTTGGTGTTTCCCTTAACCCCACAGCTGCTCTCAGGAGGCTGTCAGTGGCGATGCTCAGATTGGGAAGTGTCTCCTTCAGGAAAATCAATTTCTTGAAATGGGCCAAGACATTCAATAGTGGCTTTGTGGAAATGTGACTCTATCTCAGGGCAGGAGAATGTATTCGGTGTTGTATGACAACAGGATGTTTTTAAGGCATGCCAAACTGATCACTGCCAAAATGAAGTTAGTTTTTTAAGTCAGCCTGTTTTCCATAAAGAAGGCAATTCCAGATTTCATATGAATAATATGAAAATCTTCTATCGTTACAGACCATCATAACTTAGCTTTAACATTTGGTCATAAGCAGGAAGCCACAACCTGTCTTGGGAGTGGGGGACTTGATTCAGTCAGTTCCTCCATCCCCCAGCTAAGATGGAAAAAAGCAAGAAAGATGAGAAAACAACAGTATCGTGAGAGCTTTGGGATAGGAGACGTAATGCAAGCTGCTGTCTTCTAGGAAGTTGTGTCTTCTCTTGCAATTTTGTTTCAGAATGAGCAAAAAGAAAGGTTTTTTGTATGACCCTCCAATGCAGAAGCCGTTTTCAGGTGGGGAAGCCATTTTCTGGCCATTCATTCACAAAGCAGTAGATCCTTGTGCTTAGCCCTAGATTGTCATGGAGAAACATTAAAATGTGATATTCAAAGAGTAAAAGATGATCCCTATACTGAGAAACTGGGAATTAAATGGACTTGGACTGTAAAGGTCTTCAAATCTATAGGGTGAGAAATGTGGTCATTCTGAGCAAAAATTCCATCCAACACTGACAACTTTTAACAGGATTCACTGAAACAAGCTTGCTTCCATAGAAAAGTGTAGTAACAACAACAACAATTAAAAGTAATAGTAATAATAATAATAAAATAATAATAATAATAATAATAATAATAATAATAATAATAATAGCTAAGAAAACCGGCTTTCTCCACTAAAAATAAAAAGAAAGGAAGAGTAGTTCTGTCCAAAAAATTCCCAGCAGGCTCAAGTTAAGCCTGTATCTGTGGTAGCAGATATGAAAAAGGCATACTGAGGTCATCTAATGCAGGGGCCAGAAACCTTTCAAGGGTTGCATGCCAGACTGGATTTTTCTTCCCCAGCAAAAGCTCAGTAGTCTCTGTCTCTCGTGAAAGAGGGTCAGCTTATAGGTGGGATCCTGGCTGTCAGGATCTAAACCATCTGCAGCAGTCCAGCTGCATTCTCTGGGATTTATCCTCATAGCTCCTCTCCCAACACATTCATGATTTAAATGGGTTTGGCTTCAAAAAGACCCAGTGATGGGATTTCGGCATGTAAACAGACCTACAGTGGGAGTAAGGAGGTCACCTCTGTAGGTGATGGCCTGAGTTTTTGTGGCTTGTAAGCCTTACGCTGATGTGGGGGCATGCTCTACAGCTACACACGTGTATCTGGAAGGAAAAGGATCATAGAATCAACCAGGTTGTGAAAGACCTTTAAGATCATCAAGTCCAACCATTACCCCAGTAAAGAAGAAAGGGAAGAAGCCAAGCTTTGTTGAATGAAAGTCTATGGTAACCATACTATCTTTAAATGGATAGGAGCAACTTTCTGCTTAGTTTGAGGCCTCCCTGTGCTGGCAGAAGGGGATGGAGGGAGGGATTCAGCTTGTAGGATCAGACACTTGTGTTGGGTACATACATTGGAGGGTCCTCAAAGGCTCTATGTGTCTGATCTCCCATAATAATCACTGGAGATCCAGGCCAGGAAGGCAGAAGAGAAGACTAGTTCATACCAATCTAGGCACCAGGTTTAGGTCAGTCTTGGGATATCCCCACTTAATCTCCAGTTTCTGGACAGAAGCGCGTGAGTCACCTTTATTTCCTTTGCCTTCCAGCCCCATGAGGGCATCTTGGCAGCTTTACTGCATCTTCAGTGAGGACAACCATCCTAAGCCCTAAATTGAGTTTCCTGAATCTTTCTAGTTGAATCCCATCCAAGATCTCTGCAGGAGAATAAACATTATGCTTCACAGCACCTGGGCATCTGTAAGAATTTGAGACCAGATCCAGGTTGTTCTGTTTCCTGAAACCCACAGTCTGTCCCATGTCTCCTCTCCCTGGGTGTCTGAAGCCTGTTCCCCCGTCCTCAATCACATCTGCAGCGAACAGCCCTTAGATTTTGCTCCTTCAGCTGGTCAGTGTCAGTTTATTGACACAAAGAAGAGTATAGGTAGGATCAAGATGTAAGACTCAAAGCTTCTTATGTGACAGAGACTACTCCACAATCTTTCACCTTCTGCAGCTTTGACTGGCCATCTTGCCTTCTTCACAATCATGTAAATGATGGGCCTTTATACTCCTTTTTTTGCACTCTTCAGTCTTTTGGGTTTTGCTTCTACCTTTAGATAATGAGGAAGTGGTCCCAAAGGGTCCAGGCTTGTAAGAAAAGTCATTAGTATGGGAGAAAGAGAAACGTTTTGATCAGATTTTTTTTTTTTTTTTCAGAAGAAAAACATGTAAGAAAGCTTTGTTGAAACCAAACTTGTTTGTTAGGGTTTTTTTAGTGTTTGTTTAATTTTCAGCAAAAGTTTCCACTTCTGGTGCAACAGAAGAGCAATCTATGATGATTTTCAGCCAGATTTCATTCTCCATCACTGGAGTTTCATGTTTTGTACCCCTGTAATATGCAATGTCCTTATAGCTCTGACTCACCTCCAAGGACTTGGGTAGGAGGCAGCACTTACTCCCCAGATAAAACCCCATGAACTGCCTTTACAGTGCATCTTCAGGCAGGACTGTTCTTGCACCAACTGGTTTGTGGCAGGCTCTGAACCCCTCATACTCCCATGGAGGTGTGAGCAAACACAGAGAGCAGGACCAGGGCTGGTTCCTGAGCCTGTTCTGGGTCTCATCTGGCTGGCCCAGATTGTCACTGGGGCACAAAGCCTTTGCAGCATCCCCACCACAGGGTTTCTCTAGGACTTATGTGGCTATCGAGTGCGGTGCCAGCACTAAAAAAAGCCCTTTCAACAGAGAGCCAGGCCAGCACGTCCGCTGGAAAAATGACATAACCCTGTCACGTAATCTGGAGTTCCTCCTTTGGGGCAGCCTCGCTGGCCGGGGCCATGTGAGAGGAGATCAAAGGGCAGCACAGGAAAAAGAAAGCAGAGCCCATAGAGGGAAAAACACCCTCAGCCACTGGCCAGGGAGTAATCAGAGCCCTCGGCGGGCTTTGGGAGTTCCCATTCACGGGAGGGATGGAGACACACATCCTCCTCTGGCTCCAGGCACTGGGGTGGGTGCGGGCACGGTGTTCTTCTCCATGCCTCTCCCACCTTATCGTTCGCACTGGTGTGAGATGAGATTTGGCCTCTCTTGTCACTGGTGCTGTTCAAGTCCCATGGAAAAGATGATCTTGACCCAAAAGAACTTGGGAGACTGCAGCTGCCCCGGGCAGTGCCACCAACATCCCCTCTCCTGCTGACTTCCCACCCTCCCTGACTTCAGAGTACCTGGGGAAAATACAGGAGATGGATGAAGTAGTGAGACGGAGGTGAAACAGCAAGAAAAAGACACTAAAATTGTCAGGTCCCATGCCAGGGCTGATGCTGAGGGATCTGAGCTGGGTACATCCTTACACACAGACACCGGGGTAGCCTTGCAGCCTGGATCCTTTCCATCCACCATCGCTACCCATCCCTTGCCATCACCTACACCCCCAGCCATGTTCCCCAAGCCTGGCTCCTGGGGTCTGCCCACCAGTGCCCACACTGGGGGACTTGCATTGCCCAGGGTTTGTGGTTTCTGACCCCTGACTTGCTGTTGCCACTGGAATTCCCTATCACTCTGTGACTCAGCTGACAGAAAGGGAGACAATGGCATTTTACATCAGCCCAGGCTATCAGGAGCCTGCCTTATCTGAGCTGTGTTTTTCTATTAGTCTAACACTCCATTGTGCATCCCTTTATCAGCTGCAATGTTGATGTAATGCTGGCTTGGAAGTGGTTTCTGCATCCTAGCACTAAGACAGCTCACTTTTATTTTGGGGGGGAAGGGGAGGGCGCGAGAGGAGGGTTTATCAGGATTCTCAGGAGATAGGAGCCCTTCTCCTGTACAAGAGCAGGGAGGGAGGGCTGGCTGGGTGGTGGAGGGGGGCTACCAGCCTGAGCTGAGCAGACCATGTGCAGGCAGCAATTTAATGAACATAATTTCTGCTCCTCCTCTCCACATAGGACCTTTAACTGAATCATAAAATGTTGATAAATGTCCTCTCTGCTTCCTCCTGCAAGCCCCAGAGGGTACAGACTTGGCTTTCTGAAGCTGAACTGGCCCACACACTGGTGGCAAGGTGAGCGTGGGTCACCCCTAACAGCCTTCTCCTGGGTAACTTTTCACTGGATTATACACTAGTTGAGCTCTCACTGTGTTTTTTCCTTCATCCCTCCCCCCCATCTCTAGACATCTATTTTCACAAAAACCAGCCAGCAAATGAGCATCCCTAAGTGGCCAAAAGCTTCAAAAATTTCTAGGGTTGAATGGGAAGGATAAATGAAGCTGCCTGCATGAAGTTCTAAAATGGTAATTTGGCCTCATGGGCTTTGCTTCCTGATGTTTAAAGCCTCAGGACCCATCTCCACCACAGCAACAGAGACGGAGTCACTTCAGCTGCTACATAGGAAGAGAAGCACATTGAATATATGTTAATACAGCAACATGAGTTATATGGCCAAGTAGGATTAAGTGAGTTAGATTTAGCCTATCCAGCAGGAGTAGGAGCAGCAATGAGGTTATCATCCACCTCATAGATATCAATATCCATCTGGAGCCATACCTGAGCACCATCCTTGAGTGCTATGGCCTGGTTTCACTTGTCTTCTTCATCCCACGTGGCAGTATTCATGCATAACCATCCTTTGGCCAAAGTCAGCATCACCAGTATTTACAATCTCACTGTAACTCCCCCTTGGAGCAGTCTCTGGTGTAAGGTGGTGGATCACTAAATCTCTGCTCCTTCCTTGATGGGATTTTGTGCTTATCCTTTCTGCCCAACCCTGTGCATGGGGGTAAGATCAGAAGATGTTTGCAGGAACATATTCCAGCTTGGGTTTCCATTGCTTATAATAAACTTGCTCATTTCCTATTTCACTTCACTCAAGCCCAGTAGGCTGGAAGCTGCAGCTGCAATACGTCTTCATAAAGTATGTACAGCCGCTTGTAGAAGCTGTACAACGATTAATGGGTTATTAATAAGACCCTGATATGACTCATACTTTGGCTGTTTCACTACTGCCTCGCTCACAGTGTGACCAAGCAGAGGATGGCATTGATTTTAGACTTTGGGTTCAACTGCTGTGTGACTCACCCCAGGCAAGGAGCTGCACTGTGTGGCTCTAGATAGGTGTCTGTTGCACATCCATCACCCCAGCAGCTAGGCAGCTCTGGTGTCAGCTCAGCAGGCTTGTTTGATGGAGAAAGATAAGTAGTGTGTCCTGCTATAGACCCCTAAACTCCCACTTAATAGCTAGAGTCATATTCAAGGCTTTTCTGAGTCAGTGGAGCTTCGAAAAGCTACTCAGGACCCATTTGCATCCCTTAGGAGTTTATCCTTAAGCCAAGAGGAACTTAGAGTGAACTGAAACCCCCGGCAAAGTCTCCGTACACATGTGAGCATTATCCTCTGGGCTATTGCCTAGGATGTGATGGACATGGCTCTCCAGCTGAAGTAATACTCACACACAGTGTGCTTTCCCCAGAGGAGAAGCTGACTGGTATGTACATATGCATCATGCAGCAGTTTCCATTGAGGTCTGGTGTTGGAAATTACCTCATACATGGTAGAATGTCCTGTCTACCACTAATTCAGAGACAAACAACAGTACTTTTTGTCCATACACAACTGGCTTCAGCCTGGGACTTCAGCATTTGCCTACCAGTACTTTTGCATCTGTGTTTGCATACCCCAGATGTTTGCATGTTGACCCCTGGAGATGTGTGAAGACCACAGCATGTTTTACTTGTAATGGAGAAACAAAACCAGATATTTCTGAGAAGACCTTCAGAGTTAGCCTGATTTATTGCTCCTTTGCACAAGACAGCACCCATCAGATTAGTGGGAATCCCAGTGTGACGGGGACTTGACAGAATTGGGTTCAAAAAGAGTGCTTATGCGGCAGTTCTGAAGTGCTGATGAAGGGAAACCAAGAGTAGAAGCATGAACCGCGGCTTCCAGAGTCATGGTAAGTGGTTACTGCCCATCCCCAACCATATCTATGGTCTGAATTTGCTGTTGTGTCCTCAAAACTCCAAATAAAATCCTGGAAGTCCTCATGCAATGGGCACAGCAGTCCTGGAGGATTTTGGCTTGCAGAGGTCCTACCTGGGCCAGCCAGCTCATGCACCAATGCTGTTTGTGCCCTTGATTCTTCCTCTTCACCCTCTGGCTGCCTGTGGCAGGGCTTGCTGCTCTCTCTGCCCATCAAATCGCTCCAGTTTCATCTCAGTCATCATTTCTATTGTTATCTGCCCATTATCTGATCCTCTCCCAGGCCAGGCCAGGAAATATCCTTCTGTCTCTGTCTTCGACGGCGCTCCATCCTCTTCCTCCTTGGAGAAGACAAAAGCAAAACAAGCGCATAATGAATCAGTCGTTTCCCTTCTCACTTTGCCCCTTACTTCCCCCTCTCATTTTTTACACGGGCCCATTCTGCCTTTTCCCTCCTGTTTGTTTGGGATGTGACCTGCGCAGTTCCCCTGCGCTCAGCATCCCCAGGAGTCTGGCTGTCTCCTTTCGGTGTCAGCAGGAGTTCAGTGGCGGGTAAGGCTGATAGGGCTCCTCTGGCCCCCTCTGCCTCCTCAAACCTAACATCTGCAAGAAGCTTGGCCTCATGACACCAGGGCATGGGATCAAACCCAGGAGCTGAACTCCAGCCCAGCTTGAGGTTCATGCACGTTCAGAGGAGTAACTGGTCAGTTGGGTGGAGAAAAGAGGGTGTCATCCAGCTCAGGATGTCACATAGCAGCAACTTGCTATAGGACGGAAGAGGCTGTTGGTGAAGCATTGCTCTGTCCTTGCCCTGATTTTATATTCTTTCACTGGCATTGCTAAAAAAAAGGTGGGACACCAACTTTGGTGCAAAGCTCTGGCCATGAAAAGCAGCACTCCTTGACCTCTGGTGACCTTCTGTGTCCTGAAACAATTTTGGGTCTCACTTCCAGTACTCTATGGGATGTACATTTCTTCAAAGCCAGGATGGCCCTGGTCTGCCCTGGGTCTGCTACCTGGTCTGTCGAGGTAGCTGTGATGAGGGCCTGAAAATAAAGCCTTGCTGGTGAGGCCTTTTGGCTCACCTAACTCATCCACACTAATCTCTACCTGAGCAACGTCTTCTTCTCCTTCACCTTTCTCCACTACTCAACAATACTTTGTCTCCTCTGTTAATTAGCTGTATCTTCTTAGGGGACAGAAGCAAGGGAAGAGCCAGAGACCCCTGAAGTCCAGGATCAGCGCTGCTGTGGGCAGGCAATGCCTGCTCACATAGGTCATGTCTTCCAGGTAGGACTTAAGTCTTGGGAAGCTCAACTGCTGGTTAGTCAAGGGCAAAGGCTATGGCAAAGGCTTTGCTAGCAGTGGTTTGGGTGATTGTAGGCTGGTGGCAATGAGTATTCCTGGCCCTGTTTCCTTGACTGGTATAGCTACATGGAAAAAAAAGATCTGCAGGAACTTTTCCCATTTCTGAAACTCCCCTTTTTTTCAGAAAAGGTGAAAAGCAACAGTCCCCAGCCCCCAGATTTATGAGTTTCCCTAAATATAGGTTCTGTGATTCCATTCTTATTCTGATTTTTCACTGTAAACAGGGTGGAACAAATTAAAATATTGAAAAGGAAAGATCAAAACATGGTAATTACCTTTATAAAACCTCCTGACTCTTTTCCTCTCATTGTGAACTAGGCCACGTAGCTGAAATCAGAGACGTCTTCTCCCTGTGAATGCAGAGATAGGCTGTTTCTAGACACTGGAAAGCCACATCACTTCTTTAGAGAATATAATGAAAAATGAGAAAAGGCATGGAAGAAAGAGCTACAAAAATTACCTAAAGAGTGAAGAGAAAGCCTTAGCATGACAGGCTCAGAAAAATTATTGGCTTATCAGAAAAGGAGATGGAGGGGTGATTGGAGAAGAATTGCTTGGGAAGAAAAATGCTTGATGCAAAAGATCTCTTTAGTCTAGAGAAAAAATGACCTTCCCATGGCTCCACAGAAGAGCCAAACCACCCAAGCTTGTGGTTACTGCTGAGGGCAATTAGTCAACAGGCTACCAGGTTCTTCATCCCTGGATAACTTTAAATTAAGAGCAGATGCCTTTCAGGAAGCAATGTTTTAGCCAAGTGCAAACAATTGAGTTATGGGCTGTAGCTACATCTCAGTATACTCATAGTGCTGAAATATAATCAGTTGAGGTATACAGAAGATGAGACCATGGGGGCCTTGAATGCTGTGATTCAGGAAAAGTGAAGGGAGATTTAGAAAAAGGAGGTGGGCAAATTATCTTTTCTGATTTATTGTATTGATGCCCAGCTGATGTATGGAGATTCCTGTTGGATTTGCTTGTCCTGGAAGGACTGTTGAGGAAGACTTGGCACCTACTTGCTGGCTGGTCTGGTAAATGTTTATGAGAGCTGTAAGATTCCCTCCTGGTTTGAAGGCACAGCCCTTATTCTCAGTAACAGAGCTCCAGCTCATCAAATCAAGGGGATGGAGAAATCATGGTCAAAATTTTCACCAGGAAAACTTGAAGTAATCCAGGAAATGTTTTCTTCTGCTTTTATACTGGTGTTACTTCACGCCTGGTCCCACTGTGCTTGCAGGTCACAAGCAAACAGGAAGTCTGTGTGATTTCATACTTCATCTCTTCAAAATGGGCTTTTCCTTTCTCTATCACTCATTCTGCTCCTATTTTTTTGCTTTTATTTCTTTTGTTCTTTAAAGACATGTTTCACTCCCAGCTGTTTCACTGTCAAGGTTCAGTTTTTCTCACTGGGCAAGATCTCCAGGACAAACTTTCACCACATGATTCTCTGAGCTCTGCCTGCTGTTCTGAGCAAAGCTCTTGATGGGTTTTCACTGGGAAGAGCTGCCAGCAGCTAAATATGGTCTAAACCCATCACTTAGACTATAGCCTGCAAGGTGTGGCCATCAGGAGGGCAGCTTGAGCAAATCTTGAGCAAATCTCCACCAATGGAGGAATAAAAAGAGACCAAGACTGAAGGATGTTATAACAGACAGGGATCCTTGGAAAACTGAGCCAGTCCAAACACTTCTCCCTCAGCTGGATTAGGCCTCAATATCCTTTTTTTCTTGTGCAGCCTGTTCTCATAAACCACTGGTGATGGAGACACTGTCCTTCCTCTCAAATGAGGCAAATGAAGTACATATCACATTTACCCTATGTTTCATCTCTGAACTAAACACTCCATGTCCTTCAGCTGCTCCTCATTGTCTGTGTTTTCTACTCCCCTGCTCATGCTTGTTACTGCCTTCAGTATTCCCTCCACTTGCTCCTGTAGCCCTGCGTGATGACCCAAGATAAATCCTGTGCTGGGGTCCCCTCTGGACCTCCAGCTTCTCAGGTGATGCTCCAGTTTATACCCCTCAGTGTGGAGTTAACCTCCTTTGTACTAGCTGATTCATGCTCAGCTCCAACCTGCAAAGCAGATCCTCTTCTGCTCCTGTTGATCTGTCGTTTTCCACCAATACTATCTCATTGTGTGCAGGATCACTTTACTAAAACCTTTTTTCCCCCATATTCTCACAAATACTAAGCTTCCAGAGTTTCTATACAAAGAGGCCAATGGAAATACGGTGCTCTCTTCTTGCTAATTTTCTCCAATACTCACAGAACCGGTGCTGATCCAGACCCTCTGGGTGTCAGACCAACCATCTCCATATGAGATGGATGTGGGCTCGCAGCCCTGGGGGCATCAAGTATTGCATGTCTGTGTACACAGCCTTCAGCCTGGCAGGGAAGGGTTGTATGCTCTTGCATATAGAGAGGCTGTGATGCCTTTCATTGCATGGGTGAAGAAAAGAAAGCACCTCCATTCATTTCTTTTGAGCAGGTTTTCCAGCCCCTCCCGTCTTGACCCTGATTGCTTATCAGCAGGAATATGTTTATCCTAAATCTTTCTTTCCTCCTTTCCACCTCCACCTCTCCCTTTCCTGCTTTCTCTCCCACTGTTTCTCTCTCGCAGCAGTCCAGACGAACACCTCCTTCCCAAGGCCAGGCCTGAGCTTGCAGAGGAGTGGCCCTTCAGACTAAGCTTTGATTTGCACGCTCCCTGTTTCAAGGGCACAAGGCGTTTGTTCTGCTGTTGTTCTCCACCGCAGGACCGGAAGGTTCTGGTTTGTGCCACTGTCGATGGAGACAGCACCAGTGTAATTACAGCTTGTTCCCTCCCTCTGGAATTCAGCAGAGACCAGCTCCTTTTATAGCCTGTCCAGAGCCCCTTCGAGGGGACTGCTCCTGTGCCTCTGATAGTCCTTCTACATTCTGTGTCCCCAGGACTGATGTGGAAGTGCTGCAGAGTTGACCTCAAGCCCTGCAGGTCCTTTTGAGTGGTTCCTAGAAATCCTTCCTGGCACCTTGCCCATGGGGTATAGTCACAGCTCTGCCCTGGGAATGCTGTGCCTGGTGTTGGTCTGCACCTCTGCAATGTCCCTGCTGCTGCAGACACTATTCAGAGATCAGGTCCTTACAAACTGACATTACAGAGGGTATAATGTGACCCCCCCTAAGTTGTGCACGTCTCCAGGAGCTCTACATAGCTACCATGTCATAGATAAATTGTGAGCCCTTTTCCTCAGTCTAGGTTTTATCCATCTCAATCACTCATAAAGGGCAGATGTAAGGATGCAGATCAGCTGTTTACCTCCTGGTGATGATCTCCTTCCAAAGCAGTGGTGGTGGTGGTGGTGGTGAAGAGGCAAGTGGTGGGGTGAGGTAGGAGTTGTGCTCTGCTGCTGTTTGAGAGATGCTTGTGCTGTGGGAAATCTGGGCCTCTCTGGCACTCTGGTACTCAACAACAGTGGCGGGTCAGGCTGATGATATAAGAAGAGAGAACACCACCCCAACCCATCAGCCTTTCAAGCCAGCTCTTAGCCCAACTCACATGGAACTAACAAAGTGCAAACAAGCATTTTCTTCTCTCTGTGGACCTCTGATTTGTTTTGCATTTTAATCCTCTTGCTTCCCCATAGCTATTTGTCTGCTGCTGTTTCTCCACGTTCCCAACTATCGGACAGCATTAGCCCAAAGTCAAGGGAGTGCAAGTTTTTCCCAATAGCTGTTTCACAAAAGGGACTGAACACTTCCCCAGGACCTTTCTATAATGTCTTTCTCACTCTTTCTGTAAAGACACAGCCTGACTGTGAAGACATCCTGGAGTGTTTCTCTTAAACTCACAGAAGCAGGATATTGCAAAATCCACAGAGGAACCAGGAGATTGACACTGGATGGAAACCAAGGAGTCTTGTTCTCCTGAACTGCTTGGACATTTTTATTTCCTTCAGCCCAGGGTCCATGGAGTGGGGACAGAGTGCCTTAGGGTTATTTGCAGTGTTTGTTGGGTCCTGTCCTTGCCTTCCCCAGCCAACTGGTTGGCCAAGTGAGGCATTTAGCTACCCACTGGGTAGAGTGTTAGTTGGAAAGTGGGATAGGATTTAAAATCCCC
>JBCJKH010059353.1:21216-33494 GCA_039877255.1 Loriculus beryllinus | reverse complement strand
AACAAGAACAAGTGGGTTTCTAATCTTGGAATGAGATGAGGACACAGCTCAAGTAATAAACAGCATCAAACACAGATACTGGAACTTGATTGTCTATATTATTAGCATGATGCTTGACATGGTTTTGGCCCCCACCAACTACTGCCAACTTAAGCCATCCTAAATCTACTTTCACTGTCTAAGCACAGGGGTGCTGTTTCACCCAGATGCTGTTCAGGTGGAGCACCCAGTCTCTTGGGGTGCCCCATCTGAACCCTCTCTGGGGGCAGCAAGCATGTGGCCACAGCACAGCTGAGCCTGTTGATGTATCACTCCTCTTGCCCTACTTCTTAAACCCTTTACATAAACATTTGCTGGTGGCCAAGATTGGGAAAAAGCGCATAAGCAGATAGAGCTCTGCTCTGACTCATTGCGGCTGCTCAGATGTTTTAGCCTTGCTTTTCATGCGGATGAGCACAGACCATGGCAGAGGTCAAACCAGCACGTGATAGCTTTAAAAAGCCCAGAACTGAACCAGATTGTTCTTCCAAAAACCGTTTCCTGGCAATTATTCTTTTCCCCCTCCTGACATACCCAGACCATGTCAGAGTTTCTGCTTGGAGCATGTGGAAAATGCAGCAACTGCATGTCAAAAAATGCAGAGGAAGAAAGAGCAACAAAAGTAAAGGGCAGATGGCACAGGATAGTTCTTGTTTATCTCACACTGGGGCTTGCAAGGTTGCAGAGATCTTGAGACTGAGCTTGGATGGGGAAGAGATGTCCATTAGCTCCATCACCTTCATTCCCCTCATAAAGCTTTCTCCCTCCTTTGCCACTCCAGTCTCCCCACCACTGCCCCTGCCCCCCATCCCATTAGGACCCAGCAGGCTGTCGGAAGCATAATGGAAGAGAAAGCTTTCATCCATCATAGACCTTGAAGAGTTCAGCGAGGCAGAGCCATCACAGAGGAGAAACATTCCTCCGTGAATCCCCTCTTGTCTCTCGGGTGGGAAGGGGGAGGAGGAGGCAGAGATAAGGCCAAACTAATTTGTCTTTTTTAATTGGCTCAGAATACTTGAACGAAAGCTGGTTTGTTATCCTTGGCTTTGCTCTGGCAGGCGTCCAGGATGTAGGGCAGAGACAGAGGCTTCTGAAGAGTTAACCTCTTCTAAATATCCTATTAGGATCCTCTCCATTTAGTGTAAGGACGATGTAAGCAGAGGCATAGTGGGAGGGCCTCTTCATCTTTCTTTTTTCCCTTTTTCTATTAGAAGCCCAGCCTTGGAAAGGGCACAGGGACATGCAGAACAGCAAAGGCCCAAGGGTGAGTCTTCTGGTCAGATTTTGCCATAAGTCTTGTAAACATCCATAGCTGAGCTGATCACTCCAGGCTCACTTTGTAGTCACCGAAAAGAGACAGGGCACTTCTAAGGGACAGTTTGTCTCAACCTAAAGCAGGCATCTCAAAGAGGTCAAATGATTCATGCCTGCCTGTCTGCAAGGGTATGTAGTGGCTGGAAAGGGAGCTTAGAGGTCATTAGCTTGAATGGAGGCATCCATTTAGCTGCACACATAGGTACATAGTGCCCTCTGAGATGTCCTAGGGTTTATCATAGAGTCATGGTTAGGTTGAAAGAGACCTCGATGATCATATAGTTCCAACCCAAAGACATTTTCTTCTGAGGCGTTCATATTTATCTGGTGTCACACAGGTATGACAACAGATCTGTGAGAGACCTATGCAGCTCTTGAAGAGCAGCTGGAGTCTGAGGACATTTAAAATGTCACTTGATGCCTATTCATGGGCAACTGAATCAAGATGTTAAATTCAAAGCAGATGACTCAGGCTCTGGATGTCTGGCCCTTGCTGACCAAATTTTGTGTATATGGCTGGGAGGAAGTGGCTTCAAAGTCAAGCTTGAGACCAGATTGACTGGAAATCCATGATTTATGTTTCCATGCTGTAAGTGACCATTGACCGACATGTTTGCTCTAGAAAAGAGGTCACCAAATGCTTTAAAACAAACTCAAAGGCATATTTACAAGATCATTTCAGCATGAACTGCTGCACTATGTGTGTTCTTCATTAGCCTTTGTGGTCATGATCTCTGGCAAACAAAGTGGTCCAGCATACATCTTTGAAGGGTCCCAATTCTGTCTTTCATGGGGACAGATGATGTGTGCAAAGAGGAGTCCAGGACCATGCAGGTGAGTCTTTAAACTTTATAGGACTTTGCCAGGGCTCCTGACACAGGGTGCTGACGTCCAGTGAAGAGGCAGTTATCAGGAAACCAGTGATGCTGATCACTTTTGTGTCCTCTCTTGCTCAAATGGATGAATCCTTTGTCTGCAGATGGTTACAGTCCCAGGTCAAGGTCTGTGCCCTCCACATGTTTGGGAGCGTTAGATTTGCTTTGGTCTCTGACAGCATTTCTGCAAAGTAATTTCTGTCTTTGGGCCATGAAACTCTAGTGGGCACAGAGGCGAGAGGCAGTGCTCAGACATACAGTTTGCAAGGTCTAGGATTAATTCTGTGCTCAGTTATACATTTCCTTTTGTGGAGCTGCCAGGTCTAATTGATTTAGGAGCCAAATTCCCATTTCTCAAAGAAGACTTATCTGGACTTGTAAAAACTGGAGCTTGCTTTCAATCCGGAAGCAGGAGAGTTGATGTCCCTTCTAGACTGTCTGCCATCTTAAATCATCTTAATTAACAATGTAATTTAATTCATATAAATATCCGATTAGTTTTGGGGTTTTTTGGAAACCTGTGTTCCTATCAAAGCCCATCGTGTCAGTTTAGCTGCGTTCTTCTGTCTCATGGAGAGTGCGAAATCCAGTTTGCAGGAGTTCTGTTGGTGTAAATAAAAGCCTACAAAGTGAGAAAGGGGAAGGTGTCCTGGAGAAATATGGCAAAGCCAGGAATGGTATAGCTAGGACTGTACTGGACATCCCTGCCCCCCTGTTTTCATTGACCAAGCCTGTTAGAGCTCACCCAGTGTGACCCAAGCAATGCCATCAAGACAGTCCCAGCCCCTGGGTTTTGCTTTTCTCAGATGTCTTAATCAGCTTGTTTGACAGATGCAGGCAGACAGAGGGTGGCCTCGCAGCCAGATACCAGCATGGGCGCCTGCAGAGATGGGTCTCATTCACTGCTCCACCCCATAAGTCCTGGGATGCCTGTGGCAAGTCACATCGTATGGCAGCTGCCGCAGCCCTGGCCAGCAAGGGTCAGAGCACTGAGGGGTTGGAAGGGCTCCTTGAGGGCATCTCACCCATTCTCCTGCCTCAAGGCAGAGTCTACCTACTCATGCAGTTAGAGGCTGTTGTGAAGGATGCTGAGTTTCCCAGGCAGTTTCTCCTTCCTAGGCTTCCCTGTCCTTGCCATTGGAAGTCCCTTCCCTCCCTTCTTCTACCTTTCATGAAGGAACGTCACCCCTTGAGTGTCTCTGCAGACAAACCAATTTCAGTGTTTCCTTCTTAATCTGCCGTTTCTCTTCCTTTAGTTATTTTCTTTGCATTTTTTTGGGGCTGTCCCCAGTCTGACCCCTTCTTCCCTTAAAGCCCAAGGCACAGGAGGGGGCCTAGTGCTCCAGCTGAGACCTTCCCATCACCAAGAAGATAACTTCATAGCTAACTTCAAAGATAATGCCATAACTCCACATTTCTCCCTAGAGGCTTAGACACTTTCCAGGAGTTAGAAAGAGTGGTTCCCATTCCAAAAGGAGATTAGAACTTGGTCTGTAGATACAAGACATCCATATTTTGATGTCCACAAATCCAGCTGGCCAAGCCTAGATCTCTGTTGCTGAGTGAAGCAAGTGGCTGTGGTGGCTCCAGTCAATACTGAGGTGGTATTTGGTTGTCACATGGGTATCTAAGGTTCTTATTGGCCAGAGATGCTGCTGCCATTTGGACTTGTGCGAGTCTTGTGCCACATCTTCTGACCCTGTGTTGATATCTCACGTGCTTTCAGACGTTCCCAGTGCCTCTGTTTGGCCAATTGAATCATGTTGAAGGGTACCATGGGGAATAAAGGGAATACAAAGGGAATTTGGACATCCAGCTTGCAGGGGACACTGGCCTGGAGAAATGTATTAGTTTAATCGATAACTGAGTCCTGACTTGGCATGATAAGTCTTACAGCCTTCCTTGCTCTGCTTTCACATCAACCTTCTCAATTTCCACCTCTTCTCCACATTCGAAGAGTCTCCTTTTGCCCTGCTCTGTGGAGGCATTTTATGACCCCATCCCATCTACATCCCTGAGCATCCTCTGGGAGCAGGCACTGAAACACTTGAGAGGGACCTTAACATCTGGAACTTGAACACAGATGAAAGGAGTAGCAAAACAATTTCCACCAACTCCGCTAGCACTGTTGAGCCCTGCATGAAGAAGGGCTGCCTCCTTCTGCATGGGGATGTGCTGGAGAATGAGCAGAGCCCAACACTTTCTGGAAACCTCCTCCCCTTCCCCATGCTTTGCAGAGCTGGGCACCCGCAGCCCCCCGAGGGCTCTGACAGTAACCATGCCACAGTGGGCTGTCAGTCAATGCAACGTTGGGCAGTGTCAGCCACAGTTCGCTGTAATCTCCCTGTGGGGAGAGCGGTGCCAGAAGTGACAGCTACCTTTATCCACATCCCAGGGATATAAACAATATCATGCAATAATGACAGGGGGAGCATAAGCATCAATATCCTTCAGCTGCTTCAGCCCCCTCTCTCTGTCCCAGAGTATGTTCCTGAAAAGCCTCATTTCCTAATACCTGGAGTTTCTTTGCTTATTAACCTTATCTGCTGGAGCAAAGTACCTTGGTGAAAGACATTTTTTGGTGACGTTTTTTGGAATGTTTTCGTAATCCTTGCATTTATAGGCAAAGACAAGGAGATCAAAGCTGCCCGGGGTTTATAAAGCATGTCAGGCTGAAAGTTGGACATCAATTAAAGTGATATACACATTGTCCGGATTTATGAGAGAACACTGATTTTGCCCCATTCCCTGCCTCCAAATCAGTGAGACTCTTTGCAGTGACTTGCATCTTTTTTCATGCTGCTGATGAGTGACTGGGGATCTGAGAGCAATGCAAAGGGGACCGAGTGCCTCATAATTCTTCCTAGCTGCAAGTCATGGCCCTGTGTGCACTGAGTTTGCTGGTCTCAGCTGCTTCCATTCACTCTACCCTTGGTGTTGCAGCAGTCAGGTATTATTCACTTGAAATGTTTTTGGAAATGAAAAGGGGATGCAAGAGCAGGAATTCAGTTTTGATTCTTAATGTGTTTTTTTGGAGGGTTCTTCTTTTGGTGTCTTTTGTGGTAGAAATTGTTTTGTTATCACCAAAAGGAATAGTAAAAATTGTAATGTCTTCATATTTCTGCTGCAAATAGACAAATTCCTTCTTGAAAGGCTACTGAGGGATTTTCTAGCAAGGGGGATTTGGGCCTCCAGCCTTACCATGTTCCTACTGTGACACAGTAGGAAAGGTAAAAGGCTGGGCTTTTTGGGAAAAAAAAGCCCAGGCTTTTTCGCTTTTTGGCTGGGCTGCTTGGGAAAGAAGATATTTCAACTCATAGCCCCTCTCAGGCTCATGGAGGCTGAAATCACCTGTTTCCCAGGGAAGAGCCATGACCTTCTCTCCAGCCTTCTTGTAGAATTTGATCAACTGTAGATCAAGAAATAAGTGACTCGTAGACCGTGAAGGTAACGGAGGGGAGGGAAGGCTGGCTGTGTGTTTCATCTTTACTGTGCTCCCCTGCACAGGTGGACTCTGCTGCTGTCTGTGCATTGGCATCAATGCACTGTGGGGATGGAAGCTGGAGTCTGATTTATAGTCACAGGCTCCCTTTCCCTATGGCCTTCTGAGTGTATTGCTGTTGTGCAGATTTTATCCACCTCTTGTTTCTGGCCATGCAGTCCATGATGCAGGATCATTTTCCTGTGGGTGGCTGGAGTAAATATGAACAAAATCCTCAATACCTGAGAACTTAAAAAAAGGTTCTGGATCTAAAAGTGACCAAAAGGGAAAATGAGGGGTTTGTGTGAGGATAATAAATGCAAATTGGATAGCTCATCCCTAAATTAGGCCTTGCTTCCATCTCATTTCCGCCGCTGTGTTTCAGATATTCTCCAAGTGTTTCCTGGCAGTCCATCTGCATTTTTAACATCATCATTTTGTTCATTTACTCCAGCGTTCACTGCTCTTCCTGTGTCTTGTGACCAAGGGTTGATTCGAGTCAACATTATTCCTCAAGAACAAACCAGGAGCTGATTGTCCCTTTAACCCTCCTGGAGACAAACTCATCCAAACAAAGACATACTCCAAAAGCACCTGTGAAAACTAGAAACAGAGCTTGCTGGATGGAAGGAACAAGCAGTGAAGGTATCACAAGAGGAATCAGGGCTTGGTTTCTGCAAGAGACATGGTTACAAACCCAATTGCTTGTTCTCTTCCTATCCCGCGGCCTCAGGAGCTGCCCTGAAGTGATGTTGCCCATCACTGATTTGCTTACTGAAGATGCCCCCTTACTGCATCACAAGCTGATGAGCTTACACGTTCAGCTTCAAAAGCTGTTAGTCCTCAAGTGATGAGATGATAGGTGTAGTTTCTTCTCAAACCACTTCAGGTTTAGGGTTTAGGAACTGCTGAAGCACGTCTGGTGTTGTGAAGTGCTGCTCATGGTGGTGCTTAGGAGAATAAGCTGGGAGTGGTGGTGTGCTCTCTACCTTTGCTACAAACACAAGGAAAGGGGGCAGAGTGGTCTGTGATTCACGAATGAATGCCCACCACAGGAAGCCTGGCTTTTAGTCCCTGCGTTGTCACAAGTTGCTCAGCTGCTCTGTGCCACAGCAGTGTAATGAACACAGCAGCTTCCATCAGCAGCGGGGATTTTCCACTTCCTCCAAGCAAAACCCGGTGCTACGAGGAGCCTCTCAAATGTTAAGACACTGGGCTTCCTCCTACACATTTCAACACCTCCTCCGGATTAGACTCCAAGCTAGGGATAAGATTTAATCATTTATTGCCTTTGCATTAAAACATATTGGAACAAAGCAGTTTCTCAGCTCCCCTTTGCTCATGATAGCTGTTTAATGTGTCCTATGACAGTCACTGGAGATGTTATCCAGACAGTCAGCAGAGCTTGGAGGGGTTCGGCTCATGCTAAGGCTGACACCTTCATCCAGCTGAATTGCTCTCCAGGCTCCACTGACTGTATTGATTGTGATGAATTCAGATGCCTAAACACACGTGTTTAGCATTTGGTGGGATCCTTTGGTTGTAACGCTGGGAGTCACATCCTGATGTAGTAATTTATCTGGGAAGGGGAGATGTGCAGTGGTATTTGAGGAAATGCAGTCATACAGTCCCATGCATGGAACATAATCAGCATCTATCCACCAAAGAACTGATGCGAAGTTTTCCACTACAAGTACCACAGGCTGAAAAAGACCCAGAATTCCCTATGGGAGCCCTCCTACTGCCCTTTTGCTAATAAATGGAGCTATTTAGGACCTCAGAGTGCACAAGTTTTCGTGAAAGACAACCAGTAGTTTCTACAGATACCAAGGATATTGTATATTATTCATTTAACTCTTGAAGGCAGAAGGGACATGGTGTCAGAGTATCAGGCAGGCAGGAGACTGAAGGAAAGGACAACATGAGCGCACAAAGAAGCAGGCTATGATGTATGAGCTACTTCACTTGGACATAACTATATTTCCCAGTGGAGATTTCTTTGGTTTAATAGTGGCTGTGTCCACACAATCCCTACAGAAGCTGGAGGGGAAGAGCTGTGGTCCCTGCCTAGAAAATCTGTGCTGGTAGGAGTAATTGCTGGTAGCTGCTATTTATAGTGGCACAGCTTGACTCTCTCTTGCTCAGCCTGTTTTGTTCAAAGGTTTAAGGTGTGCTTTAGCTGAGATTTGATGTTTTGCAGTGCCTGTTTCGCAGTGTTGGGAAACCTGACATCCCTATCCAGGTAAACTTGATGGCATAACGGTGAGGAGAGAATGGGCTTCTGGCTTGTGGGCAAATCCCTTCCTCCTTCCACGAAGAATTCATGTCATTCTTTTCAGGCAAATGAAATGATACCAAATATTCCATTTGTTTTGTTACTTAATCTCACAAGAAGTTGAATAAGGGAATTGTTGATTCATTTCAAGGCAAAACCATTGCACAAGGAAGAAAAAGCAAGAAATTTCATTTTGAAACAGAGGGCAAAATGCTTCACAGTTTTTCTCCATTTTTCTTTTTTCTTTTGGCTGAAACAGCTTGCCAAATTTGGCCTGAACTTGCAAGGAGACTTGATCTGCCAAAACCTGCATTTTTCAGTGAATTAATGATTGTCATGAAAAATTTCCGCCAGCTGAGACAAAACCCAGAGCTGTTTTGAAGAGATAAAGTTAAAATGGTGCAAAAGTCTTCCAGACAAGCCTTTATGGTTAACTTCTTAAAGGAATGCATGTACCTAACTCCCTCTCAAATGACGGAGAGTTAGTGCTTCATTCTTGGATGACATTGGCCCTTCATGCTTATATGGTGACGACTGTTTTAGGCAGCAGAAAAGACTGAACCAATGGCCACTGAAAGCAAAGAGTTCACACTTGCTCCATTCCCCCTCGCCCAAGGATTTTCACAGACGCTTTTACAGGGCTATTTGAGCAGCACTTCGTAGACACCAGTCAATGCTAAGGGATCTGCCCTTCTCCCTGAGAGCCCATTTCTGCACTTGGCAGATTTCAAGCCCAGGTTTAGCTGTAAAATGCAGATTCTGTTGAAAAACGCCAGTGACCAGCTCTGCTCTTTGGCCTTGCTTCATTTTCAAATCAAAGAACAGCCTCAGCATCCTCCCTCATCCTCCCTTTTATTTACCTCTTGGCAGAAAGTAAATGCGTATATTTTTCCTAGGACACTGGTATCTCTGCCCAGAACATGCCATGATAGTATTTTTAACTCTGTTTTCTCATCCTTGCTTTTCTTTGTGGAAGAGCCTTGGAATCCCTCGTATTTTTTTTTTCATCTGCACCCACATCTGCTTTGCCCTTCCCTTCCTCACTCCTCTTGATAAAAGACCCTGGTCTGATCCAGCCAAGAGCCAAATGTACCGTGCACAGAGCTGGGCAGAAATACCTTGTCTGATTAAATCACCCTTTTTAAATAGCCTGAGCAGTTAATGGCAGCTCTCCCTGCCAAACCGTTTTTTGCCTACCCATATCCGTTCAGTAATGTGTGGCAGCCAACCTCTCTTGCTCTTGACTTGTGCTGGGAAAAGGCAGCTCACAAGCCAAATGATAAACACATAGACATCCCCTGAAACTATGGGAGGAGGTGTGAGCAAAAAGAAAGACGCATTGGTGGGCACATCAGTCACTGCATTTCACTGAAACACTGTAGTTTCCTTGCTGAGTGTGGACCCAGTGCTGTGTGAAGAGCTTTAGAGGACTGACTGTTTAATTGCAGTGTACTGGGGGCTGTAGGTGAGTTTGGAGCTTCACTGTGTTGAGGCTATTATGGATAGATATAGGGGAGTCTGATACCTAGCCTTCTCCGTGGTGCCTCTGAGGAAAGACTGAAGGGAACTTGGTGATGGGGGAGCTACCTGAAGACTGGTGGTGAGGAGCACAGGACATAGGGCTTAGGTGGAAACCATGCTGTTTGGAAAGCCACGGGGCAGTGAGGTGTTTGTAGGAGCTCAGATGTGTCTTGGTCACCACCAAGGTCCTGCCTTGCTGAGCTCTCAGGACCTTGCAGGTATTGCATCCCAGAAGAAAGGCTGAAGAGAAGAGTTCCTCTGGGCTGGCTGTGGTCAGTGGATGACCAGGGAAGGAGAGGCTCTGGCTAAGAACCAGCTTTCTCTTTAGGGTGGAAAAGTCTTTTCTGTTTTACCCCCATTGACACTGGTGAAGGATGCACTGGCTGGACTGCAGCAAAGGTTGAGACATTGTCCTGTGCATGGTGTGTACAGGTTCAAGTGTATTTCTGCATCTGAGCTGCAAGCATTGCAAGACCTTAATGTTTCCTTGTTCTCCTTTGAGTGCAGGCCATTAGCACTAACAGGTGACTGGGCCTGTGGACCAGGGAAAATCCTTTCCCTAAGATGTCACAGGTCACAGTGGGTTTACAATCCATATGAAAACAGAGTGGATGTTTATAGGGATAGAAAGAAACCCAATTTTACAACAGCAAGACCTTAAAAAGTACACCAAGGCTTTGTAAGGGATACAAACCCTTATGTCTGAGGGGAGGATATAAATGTGGTCTAGAAGAAATATCCCGTGGGAGCTGCTCATTCTACTGCTAAGGGTATCTGTCACCTTCATTCAGTGGGGTTGCTCCACTCCCTGGAGAAACACCACCCTGGAGCCATCAGCTTGGAGAGGGGACTCTGGACCAGAACATCCAACAGCTCCATTACTGCCCACTTGTCTGCAAGTGCTGCCCTTGCTTGTCTTTCCTGTTCCCAGGCAGAAGTCAAGGTCCTGGGGATAGGAGAGCCTGACGCAGGCAGCTCCCCCCGGTGATGCTCCTGTGCCCGAGTACAGAACATTCCCATGGGAGGCGAAGGGTGTTAGGGGGGCCATGGCGCAGATGAGAGCTGCCTGTTACCTTGAGCTCCGGGAACAGTTCCGTAGTGAGCAGGGATATGGCTGTTTTGTGCTAGGCTTGTTTTGCCTACTCCAAGCAAGAGGAGGAGGAGGAGTGGAGCCGCTGGCAGGGATTGCATGGGAGTCTGCATTGGAAATAGCAGCACAGCTGGGCTCTGTCCCATGGCCTTCACCTTGCTGCTTTGCTAGGGGAAAAAGGAAAGGGGGAGACTTGGCGGGGGAGCCCTTTGATTTCTCCTGCCTTTATACTTTGGTTTCTTCCCAGGTGGAAGGACTCTGATCCTGCAGGCAAGCAGACCATGATGGATTAGATCCATCCTATTAAGCTCTCTTCACCTTCAGAAAAAAATTCCCATACTATTGGGAATGGTCCCTGGCCTGTGGTAATTCCCAAACCATGCCTGGGATGCATTTGATTCAGTGCTAACCAGACCAAACCAGACCTGTGCTGGACTAAGCAGGATGAACTGTTTGGAGATGGAGGTTCAAAAGGGATTTTCCATGTTCCAATGTGAGACAGAGAAATGTGGTGGTTTGCTCTCCCTCCATTCACCTTTGTGACCTGCTCCTGCTTCATGGGGACATTGGGTGGGCATTCCTCCTGTGCTGAACCATCCCAATATCCCATCCATTTTCATCCAATGGGGGCAAGACTGTGAGAAACCCTCTGAGTAAAATACAGCCCATTCCCAGGGCTCAGACCAAATGCTTACAAGAGAAACCAAAGCAGTGGTTTAGAAGCACCTATAAGTTCTTCTCTAGCACCACACACAGAAATCTGTGCATGTAGAGCACACTCATTAGTGCTTCCACTTCTTCAGCCTTCCCCAACCCACTGTAGCTGACACTCAACCACAAGCTAAGCCTCTCAGCAATTCTGGTTCCGAGCATGCCTCTTCTTCAGGCTGCCAATTCTGAGTAGTGGGATCGGGGGGAAGGGTGTAAATTGCTCACTGAGGATGCTATCACATCAAGCCCACTGTTTACAAGCTGCTGCCAGGTTATTGAAGATCAGAGAGTCACTGGGTCTAAACACAGCTACTCCTGGAGTGCAGCATGTCCAAGCTGGTTGATACATGTCCACCCACTGCCCTTGGGTTGACCTTTAAGACCTCGAAGTTATCAGAGGGAAGCGACCATGCGGTGGGGCTGGAGGACCACCTACAGTGCGACGTGAGCTGTGTGGCGATCCTGCGCAGCTCAGAAAGAGGAGATGTAGAGATACAGTCTACACTGGGGGCTCCTGGCCCATATAGATCCAGGGCTGGGAACCAATATGAGTTGCTAAACATGATCTAAATCATTACCAATCCATAGGGCAGAGGTGCTTTTTGCCAGTCTATCCACTTGGGCTGATGAACCTCCTCTCTGGCGTTGGCACATGTAGTGAGGTGGCTCTGTCTGACAGATGAAAACCACTGCTGGTTATTTCAGGCAAAATATGGCTTAGTGGATATATCTGTACTAGTAAACTCAACACAGCCAGGAATTTCATCATCAGCACCTGTTAACACGCTCCCAACATCAGCTTGGCCCAGCTCAGCCATCATAGAACTAAACACTCCGTGGGCATGAGACTGGAGACAGCACACACCAGTGACCATTCCTAAAATGTATTTTAGATCTGTCCACCCTGTTCTGGAAACTGGGAGAGTTTAATAGTGTGGATGTGGCTAGAGAAGGCTAGCTGTCCTCAGGATC
>JBCJKH010059353.1:1982-12822 GCA_039877255.1 Loriculus beryllinus | reverse complement strand
TTCCCTTCCCTTCCCTTCCCTTCCCTTCCCTTCCCTTCTCTTCCCTTCCCTTCCCTTCCCTTCCCTTCCCTTCCCTTGCCTTTGCCTTTGCCTTTGCCTTTGCCTTTGCCTTTGCCTTTGCCTTTGCCTTTGCCTTTGCCTTTCCCCTTCCCCTTCCCTTTCCCCTTCCCTTTCCCCTTCCCTTTCCCCTTCCCCTTCCCTTTCCCCTTCCCTGACTTCCTTCTCTAAGTTGTACCTACCACAGGTTCATGTAGCTTAGGAAAGGAATCCCATCATGAAGAGACAGGTGTGCATGTCTGGGCACACATGTCTACACTCGGGTATGTGCCTTCAAGCATAAAGCGGTGCTAGATACTTCGAAGACAACACACACTCCTCCTATATTTGCCATGTCCTATACCTGGGTAAGGGATCCTGCCGTAGGTTATGATTTCTGTCAGGAGGATCCCAAAGGACCACACGTCAGATTTGATGGTGAAAACTCCAAAGTTAATAGCTTCTGGTGCTGTCCATTTGATCGGGAATTTCGCACCTGTCCAGGGGAAGCAAAGGGAAATAACAAGTAGAGGTACAGCATCTCCCTCTGCTCCCACAGGCATGGGCAAGCTGTTCCCCAAAAGTGAGCCCTGAGTCCTGCAGGTTGTTGACTGCATCGGGGGGCTGTGGTGGGACTTCTTCTTGAAGGAACTGTGGCATTATGGAGATAACATCACAGTTCCTTCTATTTATTTTCCTTCTAGTATTTAGATGAGGCAGAAGCTTTTCCCTGTAAGGGTGCTGAGGCCCTGGCACAGGGTGCCCAGAGAAGCTGTGGCTGCCCCATCCCTGGCAGTGCTCAAGGCCAGGTTAGATGGGGCTTGGAGCAACCTGGTCTAGTGGAAGGTGTCCCTGCCTGTGGCAGGGGATTGGAACTGGGTGAGCTTTATGGTCCCTTCTAAACCAAACCATTCTGTTGTTCTATGATGCTGTGATAGTGCCAGAGGGAAGTAATAGTTGCCTGTCTCCTGTTTTTACTAAAATGTCATTTCTACTTAGCATCTCTTTGCCTTTCTTGGTTCTTTTTCTATTGTAATCAAGGCCATTTAATCTTAAAATGCTTTTTTACATGTATATGCTTATAAACATTCCTCTATATCAATACACAGAGGCCAAATAATGAAAAAAACTTAGTGCCTTAGGTAACTGATAATGTGAATACTAAAAAACTCTAGGTAGACTATTTTGCTGATGAAGTTAGAGGAATCTGCATTCTCATAACATGTTTACATCTCTTGTGTGTTTAGTGATGGGGGATCTCAGGAATAGAGCCAGGAATGATAGCATGGAAGGATAGCTGACCCGTGCTCACTGAGGGTACAATGCTGGAGTGAGCCATGCTTGCAGCAGCCCTAGAGCATCCATCAGCATTTATGACAGACCCATCACTCTTTCTGTAGAATGATGCCATGAGAATTCAGTGGGTTACTGTAGCCCAAACTATGTGCCTGTGCTATTCCAAGCCGATGCCTCAAGCAGCTTTATTAGAGGACGATGGTAGGACTTTATTCTGTATAAAGGAAGGAGTCTGTTTTTAGGAAAAGTGCATAAACAATACACTAAATATAAATTCTCCAGTTCTTAAAGCTGCATGCATCTATCAAAACCAAGAACAGCCTCATTTTATTTTCTCCACTAAGTTCTTGTTATGCACACTGCAGACAGCAATGACCATTTTGCAATGGCCATTTCAGTTCAGCTAAGACCGAAAAAACCCCAAACCCAAATGCCTTTGATAAGGAGGAACTGAATGTGTTTAAGGCTGAAGAGGAAATCACATTTTAATTTGTATATATCCTTTCAGGACTGAAAGCCTAAATGCAGTGTGTGAAATAAGTGCCTTTGTTCTTGCACATCATTCTCTGACAAGTAGACTGACGAGGCTCGGAAATGCAATCTATGAAGTGAAAATTGTTCAAAGTAGATAGAGGGGCAGTTGTTTTTTCAGATTAAAGCTAGCTGGAAAAATGCTGATAGGAACTGTTTTCCACTGGAAATGTAGTTCCATTAGGTATGTTAACAGAATTATACTGATTGCACCAAAGCTCCTCTTAAGGATAAAAACTGCCTTAAAAAAAATCACAGTAATCTCACAGTAATCCTCCATGCCATTATACAAGTTACATTTTCTAGCTTTTACTCCTTTGAAATAGTTTTACATGTTGAAATGCATGTATCATAAAGTATTCTGGGACAGCAAATGGAAAGTCTCCTATCTTATAAGAGAAAAAGAATCTATTCATTTTCCTTACCCCAGAGTATTTTTTTATAGGAAGATTTACCTTCATCCTGACTCTAGGACAGATTTCCAAAAGTTAAAAATCTTCTAGTAGGTGCCACTTATGCCAGACTTAATAATTTTATTACAGTCATTTCTGCTTGTTTCCCTGATGATCTATAACATCTCTCTGCAGTCTGAATTACATGATCTCCTAACTGACCTTAGAGTCAGAGGTAAGCACAGAGAAAAAGCTGCTGCAGAGGAATTTGACTTAATCCTGTTATCAAATGGCTGTAAATGGACCTCCGCGCCATCCCAACCAGCTGCCACTTCTCATGGCCATGCTGTCCTGTCCACCTCCCAATCAGGTACTCAGGCCCAGCAAGGGGCTTGGCCTTGCAGGTGGAGTTATAAGGAGATTTCACTTTAGCATGGGAAACACCTGGTTTTGTGTGCCTTTTGTTTGGTTGGTTTGGTTCAGATGCTCAAGGTACTTTGCTCTGATGAGAAATACCTGCCCAGCTGCCAATCTTCTCCTGTAAGTTGTCCCTCTGTTATGGAAGGGACCTGGTCTGGGCTGGATTTGCTTGGAACATCTGGAAGCTGCTATTAGGTCCCAATTTGTGGCTCCAACTTCCCTCTGCAGTTCAGTGACTGAGTTACACTGCTATTTCCTTCCCTTTGGGCTGACTCACTGAGAACACGTAGGCACAGGCAGCAGGTTTCATTAGTGGAGGTCAAATTTCTGCAGTGGCACAACCTGAGATTCAACAGGACTCCCCCAAACACTGCCAAAAGGCTTTTTTTCCCATTTCTTTCTACAAACCTCACTTGCTCTTTATTGTCCCTAAGTACTGCTGCCTCTCCTAGGGCTCAATTGTTTGGCTCTGTATCTTGCTCTCCCTGCTGCCTGGGTGCTGACAATGGCAGCAATGGGGGCTTGGGTCTCATGCCATTGGCAGTGGTGGGTGCTCTGTGCCTGGTTCCAGCCCTTGGACACCCTGTATCCTGGCACGTTTTCATGGCAGGAGGATTAGAGATAAGGGCAATGTGCTGGTGAAGCAATGCTGGGAATGACACTCACCTTCTTGTGCCAAGTATTCATTCTCAATGATCCTGGCGAGGCCAAAATCAGCAATTTTGCAGCAAAGTGTCTCTGAGACGAGGATGTTGGCAGCTCTCAAGTCACGGTGGATGGAGTTCATGCGTTCGATGTACGCCATTCCCTCTGCCACCTATGAAAGAAGGAAGAGGTTGCCTTCATCAGTCACCTCCCCATGACAAGGCACTCATCTATACAAAAGCAGAGCATGTGCATAGGGTTGGTCATATGCCTCCATGGGCATAGACATGCATGCTCCATGGACAGATGGATGGATGGACATAAGGATGGACAGATAGACGTATGGATGGACAGATAGATCAGCAGACAGATAGACAAACAGAGAGATACATACATACATAAATAGGCATACCCATGTATGTGTGAATATATTCAGCCCTACCAGTATACACCTGGCAACCAAAAGCTTTAAGGAGACAAGTCAAGCAGAACAGAAGTATCACTCCCTCTTTTGCTCAGAACTTAAAGCCCTGAGTCGTGGCTGCAGTGAGACACAGAAAGTTGAAGCAAACCTGAAACCACATCACTGGAATCCTGGTTTCTGCCACAAGACTCTCCTCTCCAGTTGGTATTTTCATCACAAACAGCCCAGATTAAATATGCCAATTAAAAAAAGCTCTCAAAGAACTCATCCACCCCTCAGTTACAGCAGCAAAGTTTAGATTTAGAAGGACAGCTAGATGCTTTTCAGCAGCCTTCTCTGTTCTTCCTCACTGTTCTGTTTTGGGATGGGGAGGAGAACCGTGGGGATCCCTCCACAACAAAACTGAGACTGATGTTTTTCTTCCCTGTGCTGGACCCAGACTAGGGCCCAGAACACAAACCAGTTCTCCCCTCTGATACCTACAGAATGCATTAGAGCTGAACACTCAGATATCCATCAAAATCTGACTGGCATAGACAGTATTCCAATACAAGTTTGTCGTCTTGGGCATGTGCTGCCTTCTTTAACCATCTCCGAACTTTGCTTTGGGATGTTCTTGCTCCCAAACTCATCTTGCAGTGTTCAGCTCCTTGGAGCAGGGAGCAGCCCTGGGAAGGTGCCTGGTGTGTGATGAGCTCCTATAAATGATGGCAGCAATCCTTTATTGCTGGGTGCTGGGACAAACAGAAACAGAGATTGCAAAGTTGCTCTATCAGTCAAGTCTCAGATTTGGGTTAGGCATTTATTAGGAAGGTGAGTGGATGTGTGCAACCTCTTCTAACAATGGTTAATACTTATTAAAGATTTTATGTGTCTGTGGGTGAGGGCAGAGCTATTTTTCACTCCATACAGATTCACATCAGCATCTCGACTTACATGTGGTTTTAAACAGGATACTAACACATACTTTCCAGTGCTGTGTTTCTAACCTGTGTCAACACCCCTTCAGCGCAATGCTGTTTGCTTCAGTGGAAAATGGAAGAATTGATGTAATTTCCTGACCTGATGTTAATGAGATAGTACCCTTCGATGGGCCCGTTCCAGCCCAGAATGCTTTTGAGCATGCACCCTTGAGACTGGCCACAGGATCTAGTGCATCGGCCCAGAGATGTCTAATTTTAACTCTGACGATGCTATTGGATCCAAAATTGCGCTCAAGAGGGTTGCGTGTCTGTTGGGCTGTGAAATCAGCCCAGCACCGCAGATGAACTGATTGCAAAATAGCCCAAAACTTGCCCTTTTCCTTTTCCTCCCCTGGGAGTGTTGGAATCCCTGCCCTGAAGAGGTGGTGCCGGTGGGAGAGGGAACGGTGGAAGATGTCCTTCCGATTGACACCCACACCTTGAGAGATGGGCAAAATCCTTCCTATCCCATGATCTGTGGCTGGCTTTGGTGGGTTATTGCGTTGTTGGGGGGTCCTTGTTCAGCTACCCCAGGCCAGGATGCTGCAAAGAGCATAGAGGGATGTGAAAGGGGATTGGAGGGTGAGTGTACCCAGGTGACCATGGAGAGATGATGTCCATGTGCAATTGCTCAACCCCAGTGATGATGCCCGCTGTGGGGACTATTTGGCCATTGCAGTGGGTTTCAGGCCAGCTCAAGCCATGCCATGCAATTACATTCAAGGCTTCAACCCTGAATTCGGAAAGGAGGTTTGGGTGCACAAGGCTGCCTTGTAATCTGTTTCTCCCATGGGTTCCTGCAGCCAGTGTGTTATCAGACTTCTACTACCCTCATGCCTGGTATAGAGAAGATCACTGGCCTCTCCCCAGATGCTTCCACACTCCTGCCTCATTACTTCACATACTCAGAGCAACTCCCAATGTTGAGTTATATAAAAGCATGAGTATTCATACTTCTGCTGCCTCAAAGCTTGGTATAATGTTGGCCAACAGCTTTGCTCTGGGTCACCCCTGTGACCACAGCTGAATGCAGGTTGCTCTGGCTATGACACTTACCCGTTGCATCAAAATGCATCAAACCAATCTCTGTGGTAATGATCTCACCAAAACCAAGGGCTCTGTAATACAAATGGATTTGGACCATTCTGCTTAGCATCAGGAATTTAAAACAGAGAGTAGAAATGAAAGAGTGAAAAAGGGAGGAGGGAAGTAAGGAGGTAAAGAAAGAAAGTGGGAAGGAAGGAAATAATTAGGGGAAAGATACTAAACAGTGAGGGTGCAGTTGGCCCCATAATCTCTCACAAAGATAAAGCTGCAGATAAGGAAGATTTATCAGTACTGAAGAGAGAAGATACTGAAACATCTTCCTCTGCTCACTTCATAGGGGTGCAGAGGAAAATGAAAATGACAGATGGGGACATTGCTTTAATGCAATGCTTTAACTGTTTTCATCCTGGTTAAAGCAAGAAGGAAAATCTTTTGCTGCCATATGATGTTCGCTCAAATCTTAAGACTCTCCATTTTTTAATACGCTATAAAATAGGTCTGCATGATGGCTGGAGCCAAGTGGCCAGCCTTTACACACTGTTTGCTGCCAGACCTGCACATCAAAATAGCTGCATTCAACTGTGATGTTGATGCTTCATGGTCTTTTCCCAGTACTTCCAAAATTAGCCTAACTCTGCTCTGGGTGAGCCAAACTCTGTCAACAGGAGTGAAGCCAAACTCTGTCCACTAGGACCAAAGTGGAGTGTTTTTTGCCGATCTCAGCCTTTGTGTACAACTTGTTGCCAAGCTGCTGCCAGTCTGTGGTTTCTCTGATTTTGACCTGCTTGAGTTTTAGATGGACTTTTAGACTAAAATGTGCAGGTGCAGCTATGAACATTTACAGGTTGGGGATGTTTAGAGTGAATAAACCCTACAAAGTAAATGTTTGTTCTCATAAGAAGCAATATTCACAGATCAGAGCATCAGAATATCCCTTATGCCTAATCATCAGGAGGGAAGAACTGCTGAAAGCCATCATGTCTCTACACTGAAAGTCTCTCCCTTGAGCTTTTTCTTCCTTTTTGGTAAAAAGAGAAGCAAACTTACTTCCTGCTCATCAAACCAGAAAAGCAAACCAAAACCAAACCCAAAACCTGAAACCCAAGCCCCAGTTCTCTAGCACTGCATTAAGTTCCTCTGAGTCTGCCCTGAGGACCAGCAGAGCATTGTTGAGCTGACACGCACATGAACACAAGAGGGCTGAGAGAGAAACCCTACGAGAGCACACCAGGAGGAGCTGTTTTCCTCCATGAAATAGATGCTCTGTCAGACTTGCAAGCATTTCAATAACAAGTCATGGCCTTGAGCCTGTTTCCCACAGACTGTTCACTGACCTGAGCAGACATATCAATGAGTTTGGGGAGGTTCAGTTGGCTTCCTTCTTCTGTCTTCAAGTAATCCAGCAAACACCCTGCAAAAGAGGAGAGGCTGCAGTAAGTCTATACATTTGCTTTCTCTGGTGCTTCTCAGAATATATGCAGCAAATCTGCCTGCATCATAGGGAAAATACGAGGAATCACAGTGGTGTTGCTGGAATATCTTCCATTAAGAAAGGCAGCAAACATAGGTGGTTTTCCCCCTTTATTTTGCACAGACCTTTTGCAAACTGCTGGATATTCATCACTCAAAGCCTTGTAGACAAGTGGAGCAAAAGAAAGGACAATTTCACCATGAGAGGAGTAAAAATCTGAAACAAACTTCAAGGAGGAACAGTGGAGAGGAGAACTTTCCTCTTCAAATGGAGCATCATCATCTTGTGAAGTAGCTTTTGAAATATAAGACCTCAAGAAGCAGGATTTCATTGCCCAGAAAGTCCCTCCCAGTACTAGAAGCAGACTTCTGGATCACTTAGTCCTTCTGCTTACAGACAAGGTACACTGCCCTCCTCCCAGCCCTATTATGCATGGGAGTACCAGCTAACTCATTGACCTGATTTTACAGAAACCCAACAGAAACCTCAATGAAGCTCTTTACCATTGGCCATGTACTCTGTCACAATGTAGATTGGCTGCTTTGTGACTACCGCATATAGCCGGACCAGTTTGTTATGCTGGAGCCTCTTCATCAAGTTTGCCTCCGCCAAGAAGGCATCAGGATCCATGCTGCCCTCCTTCATGGTCTTAACAGCCACCTTGATGTTGTTCTTGTAGTAGCCTGCAGAGAAATAATGATGATTTGGGGAATTTTGGCCTCTCTACTGGCTCTATAAGGCTGCGCAACAAGGATCAGGCAGCAGAAAAACACAGCAATGGCATTCAATCTCTCATAAAGAAACACATGGTAAAACTCGGTGCCAGTGGGCTCATACAGCAGGCATGAAAGAGAAGGGACAGACATAGCACAGCCATCAATCTGTGTGGCTTCATTGGGGACCATCCCTGCTCTGGGTTGCAGACACCCATGCAATGAGCCCATCCTCACATAGTCCTCCCAGCCTTGCAAGACTCTGGGGCCCCTCACCAGCTATGGTCTCATAATCCAAATTCCATAGAAAAGCCAGGACTCTGCAGTCCACCAGTAGACAGCCTGGTCCTGTCCACAATCTCAATTGCCACGGTGACAGACAACCACAAAGAGGACAGCAAAGGAAGCTGACCTCACCCCACTTCCTCTGCCACTGATTAGCAGTGGGCAGGAAGGCATAAGGGATTCAGATCTAGGTTATAAAGTGGGACAGGGAAGCAGAAAAAGTGGGATAATGTCACCAAGCTACCCTGCTGTGTGTAACTGAGGATGCTACAATCAAGCTCAGGATTCCCAGGAATAATGAGATCATGTCTCAGGAGATGAGTATATAGTTATTTCAACACCCATCACATATATCCAGCCTGCAAAACCCTTGCTCAACCGCTGATCCATGCAAACACAGCCGGTTTGTTCCTTCCCAGGAATACGGCATCTACTGCTGTATGTGTACCCACAAATACCAGTTCATACTTTACGATTCCCATGCCCAGACTAATCTTGTCTTAGGGAAAGAAGACTTTCCATCTTCTCTGTTTATATATTTCTTTCCTGGAATGGGGAGTTACACTTACCCATCCATACTTCGCCAAACTGCCCACTGCCAAGTTTCTTCACAAGCTTCAGAGACTCCCGTGGGATCTCCCATTCATCCTGTGCCCAGGGTCTCTGGGGAACCAGGGATATGCAGGGAGTTGTGAGGCGCTGGCACAGGCCATCCCCTTTCTCTGTGTGAGGACAAAGTACAGGCTATTTCAATGGAACGGCAGAGCTAACCTCCTCCTCCATCTGCACATGCCAGGAAGAAGTCAACCCATGGGAAATCTCCACAAACACACAAAAGTTTCAGCCACAGAAGTCAAGGGATGCAGAATGGACCCAGTGAAAGGAGAAAGCTCAAAGGGAGCCATAGAGGAGCAAATTTTCCAAACCCTGCTTTCCAAGCATCCCTTCTGCATATCCCTCCTGCATCTCCCTTCAGCATTCGTCTCTTTCCTGATGGAAGACACTCTCTGGTGGGCTGCGGATACAGCTCACCCTCACAATGCTCTGAGATGAAAAACAGGACATGGGAGCCCAAGTTCTGCTTGTAGGAGGACACCTGGCTCATGGGAGTCAATGGAGTGGTGGTGATGGCTAGTAAACCCATCCTCCCTCTACCCACATGCCCATGTTCTGCTAAGAGACAAATCCAGCTTACGGCTGTAATGATGGATTAGCTCTGGCAGGCTGGAGAAAGTCATCCTGGGGGAGATATAATACCCCCCACCATCTAAGGAGCGGATCCTGTAGTGTTTGATGATGTCCCCATGAGCAGAGTCGCTGTCTCTCACAGACAAGGAATAGGCACCTGGAGAATAAGCAGAAGAAAGAACTGTGAGGACAAGCAGAATCCTACCCAGGAACCAGCTACCTTCCAGCCTACAGCTCTAGATACCTCTCTCAGCCCTTGCTGTTGCCTTCCCAGGCTGCAAAGCTGCAATCTTCCCTCTCTCCAAGACAGGTGGAGAAGATAAAGGTTTATCAGAGCTTAACTGGTCTTGTCCAGGGTTCATTGCATGAAACCTGCCTAACCCTTGGCCAACAGCCCTAAGGAGTCAATATCAATCAACAGCACATCTCCAGCCAGAGCAATCAGATACTTCTTAGGTTGTGATAGTCCTGCCACAGCTCCGTATTTCCCATCTGAGCTCTGTCAACAACATCACCTCATCTGGATGAAACAAGTGACAGTAGGCTCACCAGCCTGTAGAAACAAGGAGCTGAACCACCCTGCCAGCACAACCAGGGTTTCAGTTAGTGGAGACGTAAAGTCAAGAGATATGTGTTCCTTCCCAGAGTTACCCAAGGTCCTTGTAACCTGTTATCCACCATAACCCCTGTGCCAAGGCCAGCGGTTTACCTGGGAAGTACAGAAGGGATTTGGGAGAATTGTCTTGTTCAGCCATAAACTTGTGACTGTGAGTAAACCACATATAGAGATGCACATCTAGATTTACGTGCCTTTTGACCTCAAGGGAGCTGCTTAATGATCTGCTACTCCAACCTGCTATTCTCTCCTTGTAATGAGTTTATAATCTGAGCCATAAGATTGCGGTTTTTGCACACAAAAAACCATGACTAGATGTTGCTACAGAGCAGCAACTTCCAGCCTGTGTCAGTGCCAATTTCAATGTAGTTTAGCAGGGATTCTTTTTTTTTTCCCCTTTGTCTGGATCATATTTCCGGAGTAAGCTGTTACAAGCCTGCTGGGCTGTTAGAAGTCTAATACGTCACCCGGGGAGATAGGCTGCCTCTTTAATGCTTGAAAAGGCAAGGCTATTTATGTTAAAAAGTATGTATCTGTCATGTAGGATCATAAGCAGAAGTGGGGCCTTCCACAGGGACTCTGAAACCACAATCCTGACCGTGAGGAGAAAATCTACTAAGACGTAACTCTCACTTGCTGCTGTCTCTACATAGCAGCACCAGCAGTTCCTTACACTGGGGCTGAAAACGTCTGTTTTAAAAGTAACAGAAGAAAACCACTTCTGTGGATATTTTCTTTGTTGCAGTGGTGAGGCACTGGAATGGGTTGCCCAAGGAAGTTGTGAGTGCTCCATCCCTGGCAGTGTTCAAGGCCA